>PTEX01000235.1:916210-998815 GCA_003342815.1 Eudromia elegans | reverse complement strand
GGTTAGGATCAGGTCTAGCAGCGCGCCCGCCCTTGTCGGCTCTTCAACCACCTGCATCAGGAAGTTATCCGCAACACTCTGCAGGAACCTCCTGGACTGTCTGCTCCCAGCTGTGTGATCGGCCCAGCAGACATCAGGGTGGTTAAAGTCCCCCACAAGGACCAGGGCCTGCGATCGCGAGGCTTCTTGTAGCTGCCTGTAGAAGGGCTCATACACCTCCTCATCCTGGTCGGGAGGCCTGTAATAAACTACCACGACCGTGTCGCCCCTGTTGCCCTGCCCTTTGATCCTCACCCACAGGCTCTCGACTTGCGCTCCACCCTCCCCTACGCCAAGCTCCATACACTATAGAGAACCATAACATCAGTAGCAGATGAGATGTCAGTAGTTCTGACATTAGACTAGAAGTTCTGATCACAGGGATGGAGCAGATTGTTGAATTAATAAAATGTATCAGGGACTCTTCTCCAGATTTCCTAGTAAATGTCTGCCCAAACATCTCCAAACTCCAAAACTGTGAGGAATTCAAATTGCCGCAGGGTCCTCCTTTTATATAAGCTACACCAAGCCACTGTCTGGAGCAGTACTAAGTGACTTTGGTCAAACCAGCGTGAGAGGTCAGGTTAACAGTTAAACAGTACATGTGATCTTCAGCCAATGTGTGAGCCCTTGCCTTGTCCCTGTTTTACTTACTAATTGAAATATAGACTTTGTTTCATAGAATTGTTGGTACAGAAGCCACTCTGCAGTGTAACTGGAAGATAAATATTCAAAATAATTTTTGTATTTGGAATTTTAGTTCTCTGAAGAAAAGATAAAATAATAACTGAAGGAAGATAAAGTCTTATAAGAAATTAAAGAAATGGAAAAAATGTTTCAATTATATATAAGAGGGGGTTAAGAGAATAGGAAGAGCAGAACTAGACAATATTGGGTTTTTGTTTGTTTTTGCAAACGTAAGTGAATTGAGTAATTTAAGTAGATCCTGCAAAGGAAAGATCTTCTAGTTCTCCAGTTGGAACTGCCACATTTCCTTTATATTGTCTTACCTTTCAAAATTTTCATTAACTAGTTCCAACATTGTAACTAATTTGTCCTAGTTGTCCTTTCCTCATTCTTCCAAATCCCATATATATTTGAAATCCATATTCTTATCACCATCACACCATACTGAAAAATCTTTAAATGCGATTTGACTTAAGCTTCAAATCTAACACTCAGCAGTGTGTTTTTGAATAGTTACTGGCTCATCTGCTCAAAGATATATTTATTTGAAAAAAATCTGTCTGTAGGGAAAGCAAACTTGAACTGTTTGACATTGGTCAATAGGCTGTAATGCCTGGGCATGTTGGCAGTCATCCACAGAATTAGTCACGATGTCCTGTTGACCCAGTTTGAATCCTGAGTTGAGATGATACATGCTGTATTATTTGGATTCAGTTTTGGTTTGGGGAATACCATTTCCAATTTATGCAAGTTTTAATTCTGTTTTCACAGCTGTTGACTAGCTGTCTCCCAACTGCTTTTATCTTGAAGAATTTATCATGCTCCTTTCCCGTTTGACTCTTATATTTGTTGGTTAGGAATAAGTTTACACTTCCTTGCCAATATTACATTCTGTAACTCTCACAGGCCTCTGTGACATGAGCATGGAGGTTATTCAGACATGTTAGGGCAACATCAATCCTCCTTTCAAAACAATAACAACAATATTATTTCCTATGTTATTTAATCTCCAAGCTGTTTGTTCTTTTCTTTTCTCAGTCATTTTAAACACTTTCTAAATTTTTTTGTGGTGTGACTCAACTCAAATTTAGTAACAGTAGCCTGATTTTCTATTCAGCACTTTGTGATACAAGAGCATATTCTGTTCTTCAGCTTCTCTGATATCTGTTTAGAATCTAGTATCAGAGAAGCCGTAGAAGAAAAACAGGAAGAACTGGTATTTTTTTGATGGCACGTCTTAACCAATTTCACTTGTCTAATTCTTGCAAAACCATGCATGCAGAGAATTCTGAAATCAAAATACAAAGTTATTAAGGAATATGAAAAATATATTTAGGAACATGATAGAAAATATTTGAATAAACTGAGTCAAAATTTTACAGCTGAATCTAGTAGAAAAACCATTAAAATCACCATTATCAATCTAACTGGGAAGATTAAATGCAACTTCCTGGGGACATGCATCCTTTAAATTTGTTAAATTTGTGAAAGGTCAAATTCTCTGTGTGCAAAAATGACAGTGATTAACAAGGATCTTGAAAATTCTGCAAAGATGCCACTCAGACATTTTTAAGTGGACTTTGTGCTGATGTTATTGGACCTCTGGCAACATAGATATTATAATGATTTCCATGCATTTCCAAACAGTGTGTGTAAGAATTCAGCAGGGTTACTCTGTAAAATTTATATTTTTGGGTGTGTAAAAATCTTCCTTTCAGAACATTTGCAGAATGTTTGATCGCAAAATGCTAGAACAACAGCTGCTGTTGTTGTCTTCTCCTCTCTTATGACAACTGTTTGACCTGATATGCATCTACATTATTAACTGAGTAGATACCGGTTATCACGCAGAAGACCTTAGCCATATGAAGCATGGAAATAACTTTGTCTGTGATACCATTTCAAGTACATATTATCAAACTAAATAAAATGGGAGATTTACACCTTAACTTTTGTGTAAAGTTTTAGAGCAGAACCAATAAAGGAACAATATTATTGACAGTTATTTATATACACAGGCCATTTCATTTTCAAAATGCTCACTGTCTGCTTTTGCAACTAGCAACACATTGTAAATTCTGTATCATATTACTAACAGATTGGAACTGTGAATTGAGAAAGTTGTTGCACAAGACTATGAAGTATAAATTTTATAATATGTTGCTGGCTATATAAGTTATCCAATTCATAGGAAAAGATAAATATTTCTTTTTTCTCCTAAGTAATAATGTGAATAATTGCAATTACCTGTGTGTTAACAATCTACGGTCAAAAATAATCAGCAAAGTAATTTTTGAATACTTCAGAGAAAATAAGTTCAGATAAGTTCCAAGTCCATTTGTCTTTATTTATAAACTATTCATAGATAATTATTCACAAAGCTCTTAAGATACTGGTGAAACTGATAGCTAATGACTAACTGATGGTTAATATTTAAAATTAACACCTAAATTTAGATTCTTACATTTTAATTCCAATCAGCCTTGAGGGGTTAGGTACTAAGACTTCATCACTACAGACTTATAAGTGCCTAATTCATAGAGGAAATCTGAAAATCTCATTCATGGACCAGTACCAACGTGACTAAACAAATGGAAATAAGTTGTTTGATGAACAGCAAAATTAGCATCATATGCTGTGGGCTTGTGTCCTTCATTCCTTGCCATTTGCTATATGATGTACCCCACTATGCAACAGCCTGCCTAATGGTGAGTCCACTGGATTACACACCTGCTAATTTATGAGAAAGTAAGTGTCAAAAAAAAAAAAAGTGTGTAATATCTGATTTCTACCACCCTTTCGCTCCAGATACATATTTTCAGGAAACTTGTCTTTTCAAATACAGATGGACACCAGGGACAGGAAAAAAGAATAGATAGAAAAACAAATGGAAGACATATGGATGAATACCATAACCTTGAGAAAAAAATCTGAGATTATTGAAGTTAGCAGAAGATGTAGGAGGTGCTTGGTAAAGTTGGTGAGGGTTCTCTTCTTTTTGTGAAGAGTATATTTTCTGAAAAGCATGCTTTGCAGGGAAGTTAAGCAAGTTTTGACATGCATCGCTATTTTAACAGAACTAATATGAGTGGTAAGCTAAAAAAAATATGATTTTCTCAGTTCTCAACAAATATTAAATCTAGACCACTTATTTAGCTGGAAAAAACATACACTTAAAAATATATTTCCCATAGTTGTGGTTCATCAATGTTTCAAATTATAAAAAGCCATGAATCAATTAAAGCTCTGAGATATCAAATTTTATTGTAAGTCATGGTAATTCTGGCCAATGCACCGATGCAATGACTTACTGTGTTCCAATTACTAACAAAAATCAAGCCTTTCTCTAATCAAGCAGCCCAGCTCAACCTCTCTCCAGCATTAATTAGCTGATCTTCTGAGTGAAAGAGATTCAAATAAATGAAGATTATTTTCAGACTTTTTCTAAAGTTTACAATACTGCACATTAACATACATGTTGTACAATACAATGTTGTACATAAACATACATAGAAACATTCATATTCTTTGGATCAAGATGCTACTAAAATTGCAATTTAATTCTTGCTGTGACTTTTGAAGTCAAACAGGACATACAATCCTACAACTATAGAATAACAGAATAATTTTTATTAAAAGGCATCTTTAGAAATCAACCAGTTTAACTTCAAAGTTGAATTAAGTTGCCCAAAACTCTGTACAGTCCTATTTTGAGTATTTCAAGGGATAAGATCTCTCAGGTTCTTTGGGCAACTTGTGACAGACCTTTACCAGTCCTTAACATCATCATTTTTTCTACCTCCTCCCCCCCTCTTTTTTTTTTTTTTCTACCTGCTCAGAGTGGGTAGAAAGCAGTACTGTTGTGACTATTGCCTCTTGTCCTTTTGCTTTGTACAGTCCGGAATAGCATGATACTTCTTTAAAAAACACTCATTAAGTGCTGAGGACAGCATCCTGTCTCCTCTTTATCTTATCTTCTCTAAGTAAAACAAACCCTTTTTCCTCAGCTTCCCTTCATACATTATATGTTGCAGCTTCCTAACTGTTTTGGTTACCTTGCTCTGGATTCACTTCAGTTTAATAATACCTTTCTTGTTACAGAGGGTTTAAAACGAGATACTGTACTATAGATGCATCCTCACTAGTGAATAATGAGACCTACAGGCTAGGCTTTCATTCTTGAAGCCAAAGTCAAATCTATTCCTAATTTTCAGTGTAAGTGCAGGCTCTGTGCTGCTTGAATGTATATGAGATGTATCAGAAAACTCCAAGCCATATTAGCAAGATTAGTTTGGAAGCCAGTCACCAGAGAGACAGGACTAGAGACTGGCTGCTTGAAGAGACTGCAGCTCCTAGTATAGCTGCTAGAGAGATTAGGATTCTGGTGCCCAAATACAGGGAGTGACATAGATCTGGATCAGATACCGGAGAGACCCAAATGAGCACGTGCATAAGACAAAGACTGCAAATTGGACTATCCAGTGATCAGGAAAAGATGCTTGGGAAGCAGATACCGGGGGGACTAGGAGACAGGAATTAGAGAAACTATGAAAGAGGTTTATCATTCAGATACAGTGATCTCCCACCACACCTGTTTAACTTTTTGCACATGTGGATGGAGTTTCCTTGTGTTTTAAGCGAGTTGTACTTGAAGATCAAGAAGCTCAAATGGGTTCTTTTTCTAATTGTGTTATTTTGAATGTGTGGAGTCTACATGAATAACACTGTTCAGGAGCTACTACAACTCTAAGATTAAATAAACTTGAAATACATTTTAGAAAATGAGACATTAACAGATTGAGATGCCGTTTGCAATTCCTTAGGCCACTATACAATGTCCAATACCTACTGCAACAACACAATTGCATCTTTGATTTATGTCATGCATCACATAACACAAGGTCTGTGGAACAGACTACTAAACCTATAGCTTCAGGGCAATGCATCATAGGAGGACTCCTCACTAATGATGTATGGTCAGGAACACATACTTTGATATCTACTGATGCAGTATATCTATAGCTGTACTAGCCACAGGATCCTGCTTTTATCTGTACTTCAGCTCTTGAGAGATTAGTGTGCCTTCTTTATATATGAAGCCATCTTCTTGCCCTTCCTCAAATACTAATATTAAATATGCATATAATTCCTGATGTTCCTGTCAATAAATACTGAAAAACTCTGTCCAGACTTGAATGGACCTTAGTAAGACAATATCGATCAATGATGATAGAGACATGAACCCCAGTATAAAACAAGCAAGAAGAATTTCAAGGAAAATTTCAATTTTGTCTTAGCTGTTCTAAATGATGTATATCACCATACCTCACTCAGAGTCTTGATTTGATATTTGTTTAACTGAAATAACACTTCATTTTTTTCCCAGAAGATCTGTAATTTAAAAATAAATTACTCTTGAACTTAAATGTAAGGGAGAAATCAATAACACAGAAAAAAATCCTTAGAAGTAATAATAATAATAATGAAAAAGCATGTTTTCATTTGCCAATGATCTTGAACTCTGAACTTTAGGAAGGATAGCTGTCTGCATTATTTGTCTTCCAGATTCCATTAACAGCTAGAAAGTGATTGAAATTACAATCTAAATTAGAGATCAGGGTAGGACTTAGGGGTTTTTTTTCTATTTTCTTTTTTTCCCCCCTGGATCTGTGATCATCTCGTTTTTCACATTTGTATAAAGTAGTATTTTAACCTCTTTTCTTTTTTCGTTAATAAAAAAGAAAGGAACATTCAGATTGAAAAGCACATGCAGTTACCTTTAAGTGGTACTTGTATATGTTGCTCTCTATTTGAAAAAAACAATTAATCCACGTGAAATTTTTAGTATCATAGAAGATAATAAATAAAGACATGCAGAAGAGTTTCATGATTTAGTGTGTTTACAGTAGCACATATGCTATTTTATTTAAAGGAGATCAAAGTTAGAATGCTATACTTTCATATATAGAAAAGACAGAAGTAGTCCCTGACAAATGTTTGTCAAGTTGGAATAAAAAAATTCTCATCTATTGTCAGAAATAAAATATTTGGAAATCATATTTTTTTCTGTCTCCTCTAAAAGGAGATAGGGTAGATGAAGATAGATATAGTTAAATGTTTACATATATAACTAAAGTTATGAGATTAATGGCTCCAAAATTTGTTTTATTTAAATTAATGAGTTCTATCAAAAATGAGGAAATGTTAGAAAAAAGGCAGAGAAAGTTGTGAAGTTCCAAGTTGGAGAAAAGCTTTCACCAAAAACTGTATTTCGTGTAGATGTTTCTTTTTATTTGGAAGATAAAGATTCATATGTTATCCCTGCAGGAAACTATTAGTGCTATGATAGCTGGTCCAAGTTCCTACCTTGAAATCTCTCAACATCCTCTCCTCGCATTCTTCAAAGTGGTGACAGTTTAATGGAAGGTCACAATAATGTAGACACATTATAGCAATCCATCAGTTAATTTCTCAGGCCACAGATGGTAAATTGAAATCTTCCAATAGTTGATAAAACTTTCTAATAGCTGCAAGTAAGACCAATGCTAGAAATAGATAACTGTTAAAAGCATTATTGGATCATGACACTGATTTATTTGAGGATGTTAATATATACATGTAAAAGCTTATGACTTGTTTATTCTTTCCAACATCATCTTAACTCCTCTCTTAAACAATGTCTAAAATTACTTTTTTTCAGAAATATCTTTAATGTTTTTAACTAAAACTCTATGATCACTTACCCTTTTTTTTCCATTTCCTCACAGTACTACGGGAAAAAAAAAAAAACAACAAAAAAATCCCATAGTTTTTCCACTGATAAAAATCACTTTGCCTTCCCTCATTCAATATTTCAGAGGACTGAGGTCCAGGTAACATACAGGTCAGGATTACATACAATAAACAGGTCAGGTTTCATTTGACGTTATAAGCACATTCTTAAGTTGTTGCTGTTGTTGTTCACCATTTATTTTGAGAATATACGCAGCTAGCTCACAACAGTTATGAATATCAGATAATAAAAAATAATCATAGTAACTGTTAAGATGCTATGGGGTTTGGCATTCATCTCAGTGAATACCAAAATTAGTGAGAGGGACATGAGTATTTTTCATGTTGAATATTTGTCTCCCGTTGTCCAAAGAGATTATTTTGAATGCATTGGGCTCTCTGAGCTATAACTCTCTCTGACTCTCTCAGATAACATTGAGACAGATTCTATCAGCTTTACTCATGATGAAAAGTACCTTCTCAGCAGACCTAATTCAGTGTGATACATTAAACTAGTCATTTACTTCCATATAAGTTCACACCCTTTTATTCAAGACTGTAGGTTCCAAATTCCTGTTTCCAAGCCCAGGGTCCAGGTTTCCACTGTATAAAGTTGATATCACCCCACTGCCCAGCTCAGAAGTTCTATTTATCACCTCTTACACAATGCCAAGGTTAGTGGTATAGTGTGAGAAATCCCATTATTTTCTCGCAAAACTTTTTAAGCCCTTGTTGTAAATGGTACATTGTGCTATGCAACAGGAACATCTCCAGAGGCAAGATAAAACTTCTCTACTTGGACTTCTAACAAAGAATGGAGTAAACATTCTCAAAAAGAAATGTAATCATAAGGCATAACAACACCAATTGTAATGAACACTTGAAATATTTAAATCCTACAGAATGAAAGTGCTTAGTTACTTCCTCCAGTAAAGATGTGTATATGGGTCCTTCTCTTGGGGCATTATCTAACTTTAATTAGCCTACACCTGGAGCGTACTAATTCACCGGACAATAGTGCAAAAGTACTTCTTGGTCTCCCTTACTTCTTCTCTAGATATATCAGTACTCGGGGATGATTATTAAAGGATTATTTTAATTCTTTCTGGTGTGTGAATGTCACAGTCAGCTATTAAGCTGAGGCATTAGTCTGCTGTCTCGGGTTCAAGTAGTTATTTTAACTCTGAGAAAAACGTTAACATTCCCTTGTAGGCACAATACGATTCTTATTTCATTCACTGTCATAATATTGACTAACGATCCAGGATTTTCTTCCTCCCTCTTATCTATTTGCCCTAGTTCTGTCACTGACCCTAAAAGATGATACAAAAAGAGAAGGACTTGCTACTGGTAAGTATACTGTGAAAAATTGATTTTTTTGCTTCTCTCAGTCATTCAACTTAAATGGAGTTACTTCAAATTCATGAAGTCATGTGAAGAGGAGAATGTAAGCCTACACTTTTCTCCTTGAGCTTAGTATTTAGCCTTGATACTCTTTGAGATTGGAGAAATGAGATTGGAGAAACAGAAATAAGCAAATTGAATAGCTAAAGAACTCCACACCTTCTTATCTGTCTTCTAATTATGGACTGCATGCAAAACATGAAAATTGCCATTATTACTGGATTGAGAAAGAAACACCTTAGAAATTGTGTGTGACATGAAGATGGGACTCAGAGTTTTAGGGCAATAATCATAGATCAGATACTCTCTAAGAGGATATTTGGAATTTCTTCCTCTACTAAGAAAAAAAATTATACTAATTTATTTACTCATTGATTTGTTTATCATCACATGTGATTGCAAGAGGATTTGAAAGGAATTCAAAAACTATGCAGCCTTTTGGAGATGAAGGAGATTAGCTTAGTCTTCTTCTTGATTCTTCATTTTTCTGTTTGAGCTGCATATGACCTTAACTTCTTCGAGTACATTTTTACTAAAGGGAGATAAGTGAAAGAAGGGGATCAGAATCAGAAATGGAGTGGGGGGTGGCGGGGGAGAACAGAAAAGAAAAATAGAGAAAGAAAGGAAGAAAAGAGTGGTGAATGCATAAGCCAGAGTGAGACAGGAGTAATAAATCCAGACAAAATGGTGTGAGCTGGAACAAATAGTGGAGCCAATGCCAGAAAAAAGTGTTCAGTCAGGAAATGGTACATAACATGGATAGAATTAATATCCTTAATCAGCTGTAAGGCAGTTCAATCACTTTTCTAGCAATTCTGCATTCGTCCATCTTAAACTACCTCTTAGTTCTCCCTTGCTTTGTATGAATGTACTCCCCTTTTAACATTTAGAAGGATAATGAAAAACACAACAGAAGAATTTGTATCAAGTGTACACTGGATTTGGAGCTAAGGAAGGATGCATGGCAATAATCTGAGGACTGATAACCTCTAGATGGTCTGATGCCATTCTCTTTGGAGTTAGCTCCTTTTCTAAACAGAAAATGGAAATAATAAAGTGTCAGATAAGAACTGAGAAGTCAACCTTGATCCCAACATCTTAAACTTACTCTGGGCAGGTTATTGAGCTTGTTGATTTCAAGCTTACTGTTGTGGATCTTTGCAGATCACATTGAAAAATCAATCTCAGGCCAACTCTGGAAAAAACTAACAATGATTTGAGATTGTATGCATTTTGGGTATAAAGATAGAAATTACTCTAGACATTCTTGTATTTTGCATCTAACTTTTAAGATTGTCCAAGCCTCAAGAAGCATTTTTCTCTCATCTCATTTGAAACGTACAAACTGACCCTTTAAAAACACAGCCTATCAACTAGACCCTTGCCTCATCTCACAGCAGTAGAGAAGCAGAGATAATATATTACTTAGGTCCAGAAGTTATTTGAAGGAAACACAGACTTCTCAAAATTGAACAGAATGCAAATTCTAGACACCTTTATCATTTAGATCATTCTTCAAAAAAACAGGGTTTATGTAATGGGAACAAGATAATGGGAGTGCAGACTCAGTCAATGAGCTGTCAATCAAAGAAATTAAATAATTCTGATCTGATTTAATTCACTTTAATTTTTCTTTTTCTATTATAGTACTTTAACTTCTATACAGATATATAGCAATGAATAAGGGAGTGGAGTTATGTCTACAGAGGAGAGCTTCCAAAAATGCATACAAAAAGAGAATAACAAGTGCTTCGTTATGCATAAAGCCATATGAGAAAAAGCAGAAATTGTCCTTAAGAGATGACACTTGCTTTGTTTTCTTTACGTGTTATTTTCAATGTGTTAGTCATTTTGTTACCTCTGTAAGAGAATGAAAACTGAAAATGAAAAAGAAAATCAATCTTTTTTTATTTAAGATTAAATTAAATTCTCTTCTCAAGTAATGATTTTTATCTTAAAGCTGTGATAACTATCTTGCTGCAGTGACAAGTTTCTCACCTTCTTTTCTTACAAGTTAGCTTGAATAATCCTCTCACTTTCAGACCGCTCCTGGCTTACTGCTCTCCAGGCACATCAGTTAAGCTTGATTATTTGCTTACCTTTAATAGAGACAGCATCACTTCAGAGATTGTAAATAGATTTTGCTGAAGAATCAAGTTCTTCAGACCTGCTAGCCTTATTAGATTTTTTTTTTCATGTAACTGGTACCCAACTTGGATGTCTTTCTGGTGGTTGTATATAATTTTATTCTATGATTTCAGATAAAACAAAACTCAATATAGTACAAATATTTAGAAATGCATAAATACAATTTGTAGATGCTGAGTTAAAATTTTTAAGCATCTAATTCCAGAAGGATCAGGAAAATTTCCATACTAAACTATTTAATATTTTATTCCATTGTATCACAAGTAGTGTATCTGACTTCTGACTCCTTTAAAATCTTTTTTTTAAAGAAAGTTTGATTCAGATTTTACATCTGCAGGCTACAAAAATATTTCAATTTTAAAACCCATTCTAGAACTGTTAAGTAATCATTCTTTGTTCACGAGAATTTATGATAGCTAATAGATAGCTAATGTAAAAACAATGAATTAGGAGAAGGAAGGTAGTTCACAAAACAAACTAGCAATGATTTAACAAACAAAAGATGAGCATGTGTATCTCAGTTCAGTGATATACCCTGGGTAGTTTTAAATGAGATCTAAATGAGGTGCCAGGAGCAGTACAGACCAGAAAAAAATTATTCTTTTGACAGTAGCTAACAGTGCGTTGCAAATACAACCAGAAATGAGAAGAGGAAAGAGAGGAGAAAATAGCTATACACTTTCTCATTTTAAATGTCCAGAAGTTTAAAATTGTTTAAAATACTTAATATTTTTTCCTTTAAAATATGAATTACTTGTGAGATTTCAGCAACTCTGTTCAGTGCAATGCAAGTGGTCTTTTGTTTCTTAGTTTCAGTGAGAAAGGGGAGCAATAATCTCATGGCGAAAAGATCACGAAAATGCGGCATAGACAAATATACATCATTCATAAATAATTTGAGTGCATGTGTTTATATTCCTCTTTTGTCTTCTCCCTTCAAAAATCCGCCAAAATGAGAACATTCAATCCAATAGGTGTTTGAAAATACAGTGGGAAAATGGAGACTAAAGAGAATTAGAAGAATAAATTCACAATGAATTTAATCCAACTGTGAAGGAGAATAGCTAAACTTTAGGAGGCCACATTTAGATTTTTGTCTAATAAATGTATCTTATGAAAAATTATATTTATGTATAATGTAAAATAATTTTATTTTGGAGTAATAAAATTAAAGAAAATATTGTAGACTCACAGGGTTCATCACAGAAAGAGGACCAAATGAATACCTTCAGTCTATGTAATCTCTTATTCCTTCACCTATTTTTTATAGCAAAATTTGCTCTTTGATTACAATCTGAGAATGTATATTCTATACATTCTTCAACATATAACAAATTATTTAGTCTTAGATCTAGTATCAATTTTTGGCACTTCCTTTCTAAGAAATAGTGTTGTCTGATATGCCTAGAGTATATATATATAGAATATATAGAATATACCTAGGCATATTCTGTTCAATAAAAGACCGTCTACTTCCAGAGGACACAAATCCCTGCAGCTAGGAACTCTGCATTGCACTGTGCTTACTGTCCTACTACAGTCTCTCTCAAAATAATTCCTTTCCTCTTCCTCCTCCTCAGTCATTTCTTAGCCCTTTCTCATTTTACATTTTCTTGCTCCTCATAATATTTTTGGGGGTTTTGTTGTTGCTGTGCTGTAACAGTGTTTTCAAGTAAATGGTAAACATGAAGTATTTTTCATGAGAGGTTAAAAAAAAAAAAGAAAACAAGCAAATAAAAAAGAGCAAACAGATCCATGGCACATGACTCTTGGAGCCTCCTTCCAAATTGGTACCAAAACTCTATAAGCCCATGTTTTGAAAGAGCATTAGTATCTCTAAGTTAACATTATTCTTTATAATAGCTTCCACAGCACGTACCATGGATATCCTGGATTACTTAATTATCATATTAAGATCCTCAAAGCATTCCAAGCAGTCAAATTCATTTCACTCTACTCCTATGAACAGGATTTGACACATTTCTACACTACTGTTATTATGTGGATAGGACAGCAATGTCAGTTAAAAGCCATAGACTTTCCTTCAGATCAAACACACACACACACACACACACACACACACAAAAAAAANATTTTTTTAAAAAAGTTTTTGGGTTTTTTTTTTTTTTTAAATTTTGATATATATTGATTCGGGGATTCTTTGGTGTTATACCACCTGGGAGAAACTGTCAGACTGGGACACCAGCTCAGTAAATTGATAGGAAATCCTAAGGAGAGTTGGGGAGCTAGTCAGATAAAGAGATGCTTCATTTCATTCAGATATTAATTTCAGATATTCATATTCAGATATTCATTTCAGATCGAGAAGCTGGAACCTTCTCCTCTGACAAATGCTTTCAGAAGCCTAAGCCTTCTCTTCTAAAAAAATCTATGTTATGATGTCATCTACTAACACCAAACTCATGTCTCTTCTCATTGAGGTATACTCAGACATAGGCCATATTTTTTCAGCGACCTTTGTTCATCACAACTCTACAAAATATATATATATGTATACACATACACATAAAAATACAATAAAGTATATATACACAAATATACAAATATACACAAAATCCAAGATCTATTAGAAACATGCTTCCATAGACTAGAGGGGACAGCACTCACTGGGAAAAATAAATAATTATGGTTTTCTTGTCTGAATCCATTCATCTTTCTTCCCCAGAAGACTGTTTACTTAGAGTAAAAAAAAAGAAGCTTTGAAGCAAAGATGAAATTTATGAACATTACAAATGTTGAATTATAGTGTAGTGTTCTTTCTAGAGCTTCTCCCTCCTCCCCGCCAGTTTCTTCTTTCACCTCTTTCCCTGTGAATCATATAATATTTCATGCATAGTAGCAGAAAAAGAATGAAGAATGCCTCCCCTTGCCAACCTCAGCCCACAGTATAACCTGGAAGAAAAAACACCTTCAGGAATATGTGAATTTTAACCCTTTAACATAAGAACAGTGTTGAAACACATTTATAAATGCTATAAATATTGAAGAGGGTTTCAGTTAACTGAAAGCTCTACTGTAGAAGTCAGAGAATTTTTCTCACAAAATGCATATTAAATGTCCTTAGGAGACCTTTGGTGCTTAGCGACCTTTAGGCATATGATAGTTGCTGAGTCATATAGATGGCAACAGTTTGGGGCACTGGAATGAAAAAGTCACGCTAGGTTCTGGGAAAGTTTTGGTCAAAGGGTCTTATACAGCTATGAATCTATGAGGCTTAAACAACTACAGGATCACACTTTTTTATTATAAATATTGTCATTTTGAATTTCCTTCTGTAAAATCTGCCTGTGTCCTTGATCTTATATGCCCTTGAGATACATAGATTTAACATTCTTTTTGTTTCGTTTTTTGTTTGCTTGTTTTTCTACTCAGCAGTGGTGAATTTAAAAAAAAAAAAAAACAAAAAAAAAAAAATCAAAAAAAAAAAAAAACAAAAAAAAAAAAAAAAACACAGAGAAAGCCTTTGAGGTGAAGGGAAAACAAAATGAAAATATGATCTGCTTTTTCAAGGCAAAGCAATACATTATTTTTACTCCTTAACTTAGTAGCAGGTTATTTTGCTTGCCGAAATTGTTCAATCATTCTTTAGAACAGTCCAGAATTTAGCCTGTTTCTTCTGCCTAAAACAAACAGTCAATTTTAATTAACTCAATGTGCAGGAGTCTTTGGCATTTGTGGAAACTGGGCACACAGCCAATCCCCCAAAGCACCTCTGATCAATTTGCCTGGAAACAAGTAAAGAAAAGCAAGATGTTTTCTTAGAGAGCTTAGAATGATAGTTTGAAATCTCAACAGCTGGAAATAAAATTAATTACACAGTCTTGCCTTTTCCTTTTTTGCTCATCAGTGTAGCACCATTAGCATTCTTGGAACCATTCACATGTGTAAGTAGGCGGGGGCAGGGGGAAATGCTCTACTCTACATATACTTTTTGCCAGACAGGAACAGCGGTGTACCAATTCAGCACTAAAGCTTTTGTTGAAGTCCAGCATATCTGGAGTGCATAACAATAATAATAATTCATAGTAATAGTAAAAATGTTATCAAAAATAAAAGAACTCTGTTATTTAAATTCATGCGTGTGTTTGTGTGTATGTTCACACATACAGCATTTTAAGGGCTGTAGTGGAACAATGTTTGAGGTAAGAGGGAAAATATTGTCAGAGATTTTGTTTTATACATTTTAAACTAACTCTGTGGAACATCATTAAGATGGAAGGCGATGTGCATTAAATTTTCAAAGAACCAGCATCTTTTATTCTTTTCTTGAATCTAAAATATAAAATCTGCAGTATGTGCAACCTTCCCTCCTCTTCTGTTATAAAACAGCATGTGTATGAATCATAAACCAGCATGTGTGTGAATGTAGGTAATTTATTTTACAATTGACTAAACATAGAAATAACAAGGTAACCTTTTAAGATTTAAGTTTCCTCCCTCCATAAAAAAAAAAAGTATTTTTTCTCACTATTCAAATATTCACATTTAGCCCATTGCAGCATGTTATAGCCTAAGCAATAGAAGTTTTCTCTTTCTCTTCTTAAAAAATAGAAAAGAAAACAACCAGCAATGTGCTGTGTACAGAACATTCCTTGCATTATTCAAACCTATTTTAAACAACAAATTTTTTACGGTATTGTAATGTTACAATACATCTTTACAAAGATAAATATTTTCCTGTAGTTCTATTAACTGCTTACTGGAATTTTCTGAACTATTAGCGGTTGTTAAATAAAACAAAAACAACACAATTAAAGCAGTTTTGAACTGAATTTTCACCATTAATTTTAATGGTAAGAGTGTCAAACCCTGCTTCCTTAGTGTTTAAACATTTACTTGATTTTACAAAATTCCTTTTGAGAAATAAGTTAAAAATCATCAAGTTAAAAATGGAACAGTTGTGTAATATTAAATTCTAAAGTGAGCACATTAAAACAGATTCTCAAATCCAATAACGTTAGTGGGCTCCTACTGGCCGCAGAGTTTGCTTTTAAGAACTCGCTGCAGACCTGAGAAGAGTTGGGACTCCTGTTCTGTGCTGCAAATTTCCACAGAATCTTCAAATTGCAAAGTCTGGCTCTTCTGCCAACATATGCAAGCAGTGAGGATATTTTCCATAAACTGCTCTAAAATCTTTTATTTGAAATGAACCTGGTATAAGCCTAGAAAAATGGAAGCAAAAATTAGACTATTTTTTTAACCCTTGTATCCTTCAATAGTTATAATCCCTATCTGCACGTTTTAACTCCAGACTTCTGTAACTCTATTACCTGAGCACTATACCCTGAGCACTTTTACTGTTAAATTTGAAATGCAGAAGACTAAGTATATTTTTTCAACTTTGGTTGAACTTGCATTTCATAGTGATTAAACATGTAATGTAAGTTTAATGATGGACCGTTTATCTTTCTGTGCATCACTTCAGGAGACATAATAGATTGATTGTTATGAAAGAGAAAGGAAAAAAAAAAAAAAAAAAAAAAAAGGTTGTGACCCAGTTGTGATGCAGTTTTGAAACCTACAGGTAACAACATGAAATATACAAGAGTTCCCATGCCCTCTGAAAGATCTTTTTTTCTTAAAAAAAATCATCTAGGACAAAGTAACAGGTCTGGACAGCTTTTCTAATATGGAAAAAGGTTCTAAAATAGAACAAGTATTTGACTTACCTCATCAGGTACACACAATTTTTGGCTGGTATGTGCTATGAGAAGAATGCTGACAAAACAGGAGGTGCAATAAGCAAGTGCAATAAATTAGGAGATGCAATAAAAGTTATCTTGCCTTCAGTTGGAATCTTAGGTAAGTCCATGGGCCATGAAAGAAAAGTAATGAGAGTCTGTTACTTTGTCCTAGATGACTTCAGACTAGAAGTTAGGAGGAGAAATGAGTATTTGTATCAATCTTCTGAGAGATAGAGTGTATTGGTAAGGTCACAGAGGACTGCACAGCTCTGTCTGGCACATACCTCACATGCATCCTATCCTGAGCATAGTCAGAGTGAAAGCAGGAATGTCATCCTCTGTCCACATCTGTGGCTCCCGGGACATCTTGTTTTATTTCTACATTATAAGAAATTGAGAGCTCTCCAGAGTAGACTGTCCTGCAATGTGCAGTTCTCCTATGCCTGTGAAGAGGTTTATAACAGGAAATTCAACATGATTAATTTTTATGGAGGCAGAAACCAAACGTTCCCTGCACAACATCACTTGAGTAACACTATAACTGAGTTTCATTTCACTTTTCCTGTTGCTATTCACATGTTCCCAAGCTGTATTTTCTACTTTGCAGGAAAAAAAACCACGATGCTGAAGTGTTCAGAGAGTAACTGGTACATATTATGTTTCTCTTCCTATTCAAGAATCATGATGCTCTCTTAGGTCCAAAGTACAAGACAATACAAAACAAATGACCCAACTATGGCATTCTGTACCACACCTATCAATCTTTTAGATGTTTGTCTCTACAGAAATGATGATTCTGTCTTTTCTTTGATACTTATAGATATTAGCAGTTTAGAGAGAAATGTTGCAGAATCCAGTCAGCTGCAATTGCATTGTGGCCTTTGTTCTCCTTTCCATATCACTCACAATTAATTCACATCATCTAGTGTTACCATGTCTCTCACTGCCCAACTTACACACAGCCATTGGTTAACCTCCTGGTTAATACTGAGAGTATTGCCACCTGTTGATACCTGCTACTCAAATACTTTTTTATGGGACTGAAGTACAGCAATACAGCAATCATAATGCAAATAACTTTGCAGATCCTGGGATATTATCATAAGCGTCTCCTTTTCTTGAGTTCACCACACAGTTTTATAATTTTTGTAGCTCATTTTAATATTACAACAAAATTCTATGATACAGTTAAAATTGAGACTGTAGAAGCTGCAGCAGTCTATAACAAGCTTTTCAAGGCTTTAGAGTACAGACCATAGAGTTCTTACTAAGTTTTCATAGATCTAGACGGCTTTCATACATGACTTTGTTGAATTTAAACTTCACAGGACTCTGCTCATGTTGAAGGGGGTTTTCTTGAAAATGAAAAAAATATCCATGGGCATACTTTCCATGAAAAGTTCATGTTCCATGAACATGAAAAAAGTTCCATTAAAAGTTTTTCAGTTTCCACTGAAAACTGCCAGTGAAATTGCAACCCCTATATTAGTTTATTTATTACTTTTTTATCTATTTATTTATTTATTTTTCTACTATGAAACATGACCTTTTATATATATATAGTGAAACACACTAGATATTTTTTTGATTTAGTCTTCTGAGGCTTCTTAAAACTGTGTTCCAAAAATTTTCCTGTAATGCTACACTTTTCTGAAAGGTTATAGTCACTGCTTAGAGAACTCATCCTCCTCAGGATCAAAAGGGATAATGACATTATTTAAAGAGACCAAGGTTTTATAACAGTTCCTTTCTTTGATCATGAATGCTTTAGTAAGACAATCCTGTAAAGTCCTGAAAAAAATGTCTTCTTCAATGTAAAAAATGAGATTAAAAGATGATAGAAATATTAGAGTCAAAACCTGCAACTTGATAAACTTAAACTATTTTAGTTGAAATAATTTTAGTAACTAAGAAAGGCAAAATCTAACTTCCTTCTCACATTCAGAATCCCTACACTCTCTTAATTACTTTCGGCATTTTCTATTTACTAAGCCTTTTTCATTCTTACTTCCTTTTCATTCTTACCTATCAGTTCAAATCCTGATCTTGTCTTGATGCACTCAAGTCAATGATAACCTTCTTATGAATAATGACTACTTGAACCAGCACACAGTAATCTAAAAAGTGTAAGCAATTTTGTCAAGCATGACCTGTTATTTTTTATACATGCTGAGCATCTCTTTCATTATGCATCTTTAAATGTTTTGTAATTCTGCTTCTTATCAATGTTTTCAGGTACAGTTCTTACAAGCTAGCTAAGTTCTCTAAGAATATTTTAGTGCTTGAACTAATTTCTGCAGAATTATAAAAAAGAATTTTCATTCAGTACAGCTTATTCAGCTTAATTGTTCATAACTTTCTAGCATGCTTTCATTCTGAAGATGCAAAAGATGAAATTTTATGAGTAACTAACTTATTTACCTTGCACTATGAAGTATCAAGATAATCTCAGCTGAGTCATCCTGTTTTTTTGCATTTATCATCAAAAAACAACAAAAGGTTAGGCTGAGAGAGGAATTCACTCTAAAAAAAAAAAAAAAAAAAAAAAAAAAAAAAAAAAAAAAAAAAAAAAAGGAAAAAAAGACAAAATATATCAGGTGTCTAATTTTAAAGTGATTGTTTCCTCTTGAACTCTAGGTTCCTTGCCATGAGGACTAAGATTTTTGTGTTCTTTTCCATTTGCAAACCTATGAGAACTTCTGAGAACTTCTATCCCTTCTCTCGAGTTTCTGTCTGATGGCAGTGGAGCAAAAACAAAAGTAGTACCTGATCACTGGCAGAACACACATATAACTCCTCTGGTGCACCTTTCATGATCTGTGCAGAGGACTGAATCCACTGTGAACTGACAGGTTACTCAGCACAGAAAATGTGTATCAGGTCTGTTGTCATAAGCAGAAAGAAAAGCAGAAACACAGAAGTGTTGAGGTTGGAAGGGACCTCTGCAGATCGTTCAATCCAGCTTCCTGTTCAAGCAGTGCATGTTGCCCAAGATTGTGTACAGATGTTTTCTGAATATCTCCAAGGAAGGAGACTCCTCAGCCTCTTTGGGCAACCTGCTCCAGTGCTTAGTAACTCTCCAATTAAAGAAATTTTTCCTCATGTTCAGATGGAATTTCCTGGGTTTCGGTTTGCGCCTGTTACTTCTCATCTGGGAACTACTGACATGAGTTTGGCCCCATTGTCTATGTATCCTCCCTTCAGATACTTATATACATTAAATAGCATAAAGGTAGTCGAAAACAGTTATAGGTTAATAGGACTTCATTTGCACCCTTTGGACAGTATGATTGAATTTGATTATTCTGACATACTGCAGATGTATGTGACCAAACATTTTTCTGCCTAGGAAAATTTTTAAATATGTTTCTATTCTTAGGACCTGCAAAGGCAGGTAAGTTGTATGTATGTAACTTATATGTAACTTGAATAATATTTAGAGAACATGAACATTAGCCTAAGCTTTTTCACAGATATAGAGCTTTCAACAAATATCCTCTTTCTGAATCTGGCCATTAAGAGTTTTACAGCCCAAGATGAGCTTCCTGCTTTTGATTTAGTGATTATATAAGGCTAAAGCTGTACATCTATATTCATCTAATATAGAAGACCTGCATACGATTCAGTAGAAGTTATCTTGTATAATTGGAAATATTCTCCTAGTTTTCCTTCTAAAATTCAAAGACAAAATAAAAGTACATCAAATTAAATTTCTATGTAAAAAATATTATTTTGGTGCAGAAGTTAAAAGAAGAATAACATTCAGAAGTTCTCAGACTCCAGTAATAAAAATGAGGCCATGGAATCATATACAGCTTCTGTAAAATTCTCAGAAGAACAGTTTTAAATCAACAGCTGTAGAAACATACAATTAGCCATTTTAGTCATTACTATTGCATCTTAAGTCTCAATTTCTTTGCATGTATCTGACTTTTTTCTGTTCAAGAGTGGAGTGCTCATTTTCTTTCTAACTGCTGACATGTTCTATATTTTACTGAATATCTTCAAAAATCAGCACTTATGTGCTTGGATGCTCAAGACCAGGCTTCAAAGCAAACATCAGCTGATGATGCGGGCATCATCAGCTGATGATGAGGGCAGAGCGGTGGATGTCATCTATCTGGACTTCAGTAAGGCTTTTGACACCGTCCCTCACGGCATCCTCCTGGGCAAGCTCCAGAAGAGTGGCATAGATGAGTGGAGAGTGAGGTGGAATAGGAACTGGCTAAATGACAGGGCCCAGAGAGTAGTAATCAGCGGTGCCGAGTCCAGCTGGAGGCCTGTGGATAGTGGTGTCTCCCAGGGGTCAGTCCTTGGTCCGGTCCTGTTCAATTTATTCATTAACGACCTAGATGAAGGGATGGAGTGCTCCCTCATCAAGTTTGCTGATGATACTAAGCTGGGAGGAATAGCTGATAGCTCTGAGGGCTGCGCTGCCATCCAGAGGGACCTGGACAGACTGGACAGCTGGGCGGCGAGTAACCTCATGAAGTTCAACAAGGGCAAGTGTAGGGTCCTGCACCTGGGGAGAAATAACCCTAGACATGCCTACAGGCTGGGGACCGACCTCCTGGAGAGCAGCCCCGCAGAGAGGGACCTGGGCGTCATGGTGGACGACAAGTTGACCATGAGGCAGCAGTGTACCCTTGTGGCCAAGAAGGCCAATGGGATCTTGGGGTGCATTAAGCAGAGCGTCTCCAGCAGGTCGAGGGAGGTGATTCTGCCCCTCTACTCAGCCCTGGTGAGGCCGCACCTCGAGTACTGTGTGCAGTTCTGGGCTCCCCAGTGCAGGAGGGATGTGGAGCTGCTAGAGAGAGTCCAGCGCAGGGCCACAAAGATGATTAGGGGTCTGGAACATCTGCCCTATGAGGAAAGGCTGAGAGAGCTGGGCCTCTTCAGCCTGGAGACGAGAAGACTGAGAGGGGATCTGATCAATGTATATAAATATCTCAAGAAAGGGAGTGAGGAGGAGGGGGCTGGCCTCTTCGCAGTGGTGGCCAGTGATAGAACTAGGGGAAACGGCCACAAATTGAGGCACCAAAAGTTCCACAGGAACTTGAGGAAGAATTTCTTAATGGTGAGGGTGACAGAGCACTGGAACAGGCTGCCCAGAGAGGTGGTGGAGTCTCCTTCTCTGGAGATCTTCCAAACCCGCCTGGACATCACCCTGTGCCACATGCTCTAGGGGACCCTGCGTGTGCAGGGGGGTTGGACTAGATGACCTCTACAGGTCCCTTCCAACCCTAGGCATTCTATGATTCTATGATTCTATGTAGCTCAGAGGGAAGAGCTAAGTTCATTAGCATACACATTCATACCAGATAAGCACATGTTGCATTTATGTATTTGACATTCATTTGCAAAGCCAACCCTGTTGTGAAGTAAACAGTTTAATTTAATAACTCATCTACAATCACAGAAGTTCCTCTTTCAGTGTAATAGGTTGCAGGTACTTATACTACTCATTAAAAATACAAGTAGCTTCCATGTTCCTTTTGGGTTACAAACTTTCATACAGTGAATATTATGGAACAATGAACACAAAAAATATTCTGCTTGACCTTTCCACCAGCTCATCCTCAATTACTTTCATTCAACTGAATCAATTCAAATGGTTTTGCATATGTTTTAAAGCAACTGAAAACTCCAAATTGCAGAAAACAAAGGTGAGCTGAATTTAAACTGAAGTTATTTGGAAAATTTTAGCCTAAAGGGATGGATATAATTCACACAGTGAATATTGTTAGGTCATGATAGGCATAAATTAGGCGTGAAAGACAAATTTATGAAGGGGAGAAAGTCTTTCTGGCATCTTTGTCAGTTCTTTGCTGGATAATGCAGAAATACAGGAAAGCAGATTTTCCACACCATCAAAACAGGCAGACATTTTATCATGGCATGTGATAGGTCCCACTCCAGCTGGAAGCTGAGTATCTGTGAAGCAATAGTGAGACAAAGAGCCTGGCTGACTGGCAAGGTTTGAGGCCAAATGAAAGACATCCTTTGTGGAGGCATTGCAAGCAATAAATAAGCAGGAACTTTTGGCATAAATTTTTCACTTAGCATGGAGACTCTGACATACTGCTAAAAAGAAGAAGAGTTCATCCTTACAATATTGTCTGATTTTGATGTTAATGTAGTACAATACAACAACTTCAACTAGCATATTACGTTGCAAACAATTTAGTAAGTTCTTGATGCTATATGTGCTATGGAGGGGTCTCATTAGTATTCCACAAAGGATTTAGGGCAACCAGGAGAGCAGGAAACTCAGGAATTTTAGATAATAGAAATGAATGTTATTTCTGTGGGGAGAAACAGGGCTCTAGAAATTAGGGTGGTTTATATTTTTTCCTCACTTGATAAAGTTATGATAAATATTAGGAAAGCACTTAATGACTGTATCTATAAAGAGGTTGACTATATTTGATCAGTTTACTTAAAAAGTTATGCATTCCTCCGTTTATAAGTCAATTACAATCCTCTACATCTTCCATTTCACTGCAATGTGTTGTAATCCGTTATCTAGTATCCCGCATGTGCTACATTATCAGTGACTCTCTACAGTGATTAACTTCATAAATTTAATTAAAATGTAATTAATTTCATGCTTTGCTTGTTTAGTAGATCTTTGGGAAAATTAGTTATTAGTTGAAACTTGAACCTAAACTTTTTTAATATCAAAAGCTACTAAATCTTTTATAAACACTGAACTATCATCTGACAGTAATGAGTAGAAGACCCATGAACGATCACCATGTCTATGTGACAGACAAGATAAAGCAGATGATTGACTCAATTGTGGAGTGATTAAAGGTCTCAAGTTAGAAAACGATTTGCTATATACACATTTGTGCATACCCTGAACTGCAAAAAGTTCTTCATTTATCTACTTATTTCTGTGTACAAGATGACTACCATCGGATGACAGTCTGGCCACAGGTTGTCTCTTTTCCCACAAGAACTGAAATTCTCATGTTCTGGCAAGTTTCCAGGTTAAGTAATTATCTTATGCCACATTTGATAAGGTGAATACACAAACAACCTGGCTAATGTTGAAGATTCCTTGAGACATTTTAGATAACTGAATGGAGCCTGAAAACTTTTCAAAATGCACCTGTGTTAATCATGTGAAGGCAGCATAATCTTCCTAGGCTGTACACACTCACATTCTTCCTATTTATCTTGAAGCACTTGAAGCTATTTCTGCTCCTCCATAGGGTGGAAAACAGACACTTCTAAAGTAAAGTTCATCTTTGTAAAATCTGAGTAACATTTTATGTCATTTTTATATGATATACATGATGATTTTACATCATTTTACAGCGTCTTATAGAGCCAGATTTAAGTGGCTCTGCATTTCACTTGGATGTGTTCCTTTCTAAAGATTAGTCAAGATGAATCCAGGTTGATGATTTTAAGGCATAAGCCTAACAGTATCATTTCTGTCAGAGTGTTGGCTCTAGGCTTTCCTATGTCATGGTAACAAATCAGACAAATTTATGATTAAAGCAACAAATTTACTGTCCTGCTGAGCCGCCATGATGAAGCACAGGACTGACAATAGGTACCCCTGAGCAGCCCTAAATATCTTGTAATATCTTTTCCTGATTCTCTCTCTCCCTTTTCCATTCACCTGCTTATGTTTTCTCTTCCCCCATAGAGCTTGATCCACTGCTCTACAGCCTTCATTGACTGTTCTGACAGTTTCCATCTTAGTAAGCCCCCTTTTTCTAACAGCTCTCCAGCCCCCTTCATTAGTTCTGTTACACTCTGTTGTGTTTGGTTTTCCTCCTCCACTAATTTATTTTTGTGTGCACAGGTCACTACGGTTGTATACTGTTATAGCTTCCAGATAAGTCGAGAGCAGATATCAGTGCATGAACTGCTCAGCAGGGACACCCACACACAGCTCCTTTCCCTATCCTACATGTAAAGCAGCTTTTCTTTTTTTTTGTCAAAAGGGTGTGCTAACAAAATTGTCAAAAGCAAATGCATAGCAAGATTTATCCACATTTCCTTCAGGTAAAATAAAATATATTCCTCTCTCACTACCTAGTGTGTATCATCAAATGAAATCAATTATCTTTTTTCTTATTTACTACTACAACCTGGATACACATTGCACTTAAACCACAAGAAAAAACTCTCCCTGGAGAGTTGCTGCACAGTCACTTACATGCTATAAGCTTATATGAGAGATTCCTCCATGGCACAAGATATGAATATCCCTGAAAGAATTCCAGTAAAGTATAGCCACCATGATCAAAGCGTGGTTCCCAAATAACTGAACACTGTATCATATCCCAGTTTTACTGGCATATCTCAAAGATCCTTATTTCTGGAGCGGTTATAACAGCTCTAGGATTTAGGGGGTGAGAGAGAGAAATATTACAAATAAGTCTCAGCTGAAACTGAGAGCAGGATCAATTGGGTATCATTCTCTCAAAAGTGCAGTTTGATTTGACAAGTTGCTGCCAATATCTTTAATAAACAGCACTTAACTTCACTCAAAGTGATTCCAAATGGCACCCTGTTAAAAAGGGACCTTGGAAATAGGTTCCTGGAAATCCATCAACTGCAGCTAGAGCAGGACGGACACTGCTGAAAAGTGGCACGCAGGGCTGCCAGCCTCTTCCTGCACCTCATTTTCCAGCTGCCCTGCCATCTACTCCTGTATTGCGCTTTCCACAGCCTCATTTCCAGCCTCTTTATCATTCCAATCACTCTTCCCATCTGTTACTAAATATAAGAATCTCTGCAGTAAATACACAGATTATCTTTTAGAAAATAGTCTGACTATTGTCTGGATTTTCTGCTGCATTCAATTGTATTTTACCAGATAAAGCGCCCTTACAAAGGCAGATGGCACCAACCTTCCTTTTCCTCTTAGGTTTTTTTGCCAAGTGCTGGATTCAAACTATCAGTGGATGAATGGAAACCGAATGAATTGCTATTTACACGGCCAAAGCACCATCAATGGCAAACAATTGAGACCATTTTTATCTAAATCAGTAGCATTGTTTAATTCCCTAGAATACACATTTTTTTTTTTTTTTTAAAAAAAGAAACTTTTTTTGTTTTTAAGGTATTGTGTTGTGGAAAACTACAAAATGGACATTTCAATTAGCAGCTCAACTCTCTAAACTCTAAAGAAACTCTTATATCTGTTTAACATTTTATTAATAGATTTCCAGGCTCTGCTATGGTGGAATGAACCTGAAGCCTTCACAGTAGCAAAACACCTTATTAAGTTGGGAAATTACAGAAGACGCTATAGTCATAGACATCTACAATGAGTATACAAGAACATCATATTCAAGACAGTAAAGGCAGAACACAGGGACTTTTTTCTAGTGAATCTGCACTATTAGTAATAAAGACTCTCGTCACCAATTGAGAGTACTAGAAATGTAATAAAATATTCCTTTAATCCTTGATCTACTTATTCCTGCTTTTATTATGCAAACTAAATATTCCTTTTCATCATTTCCATCAATTGGCACAATTTTTATTAGATTGATATAGATTCCTAAGCATACTCATATACTTAAAATTTCATTAAACATTTCACATAACGGGCTCAGGTTTGGTAAATGACTACTGAAAGAATGTTGTGATTGTATGCTAATGCTAATGCTGTTAATTAATTAACTCCATAACCTACTTAAAAATCAAGTT
Source organism: Eudromia elegans (assembly GCA_003342815.1). NCBI lineage: Eukaryota > Metazoa > Chordata > Aves > Tinamiformes > Tinamidae > Eudromia > Eudromia elegans. Next base: position 972,380 of record PTEX01000235.1, on the reverse strand, counting down.
AGTTATGCGTTGGGATCCTTTGAAATGCTTAGTTGGAAACTTTGCCGTAGTTTAACAGCAATAATCAGCAATAATTTTCATTAAAGTTTGGCAGTTATTGTTACTGTGCCTGTATTATGAGAAACCTCAGAAGAGAATGTATCCAAGGACATATTTTTGCTGCTGTTGCTGCCCAAAACTGGGCAGTAGGACCAGAACAGGGCCTTCTGAACCAAAATGAGGCCATATACGGAAGTGAGTTACTAAAGGTCATTGAACGGACAGGGAAAGATGACCACCGGGGGGGTCTCAAAAGATAACCAGTGCCGACCAAAGGGATGGAGAGTGCACGTGAGGGCTGGGTATATTGTAGTTAGTCCCAGGAAACAGAACAAATATGTATGATCATTCTTAGAATTTGATGCATAAGAAGATAATAGAAAAATAAAAGTTTTAGCAAACACACCTTACGGTATGCACAATAGGTGGAGCTATCCCCCATGCACCCAGCGCAGCAATAAAGTGAATGTCTGTTTCTTAATACTGCATTAGTGTTAAGAGGTTTATTCACCGTTTTTTGGTGTATGACACCTGTATGACACCTGTATGACAACAAATATTTACAGAACATTAGACATGGTGCATAACAGTTTCAGGAAAGATCACAATTTTAGTGCATTTTTTAAATGGCAGAGGTCAGGATCTATTTTACTTTTGTCTAATTTGACTGTTTCTCATAACAGTCTGAACTGTCAAGGCATTCAAACACTTGCATAACATCAAGCCTAGTAGACTGATTGAAATTGGTGCTCAAAGGCTTAAAATTATGCACATGGTGAAGTGTCTTATTCTGCCAGGGCAACAGTGATTATGGTTAATACATTGTCATATAAAAATAAAATACCATCTTTGACTAAAATCTTTAAACCAAGGCTGGATAAATAAAAGAAGATTGTACCATAAAAGGCAAGAGCATCAGCAACAAAAACTTAGCAGAAGATGGATGGACATAACAAAACAATTCATCCAGTTTCAAAAATCTTTCTTGTATAGGGAAAGAGGTCTGCAAGATAGATGAATCCAAATGTGATTAAATTTAAAATGTTAAAATATAACAATTTTGAGGATCTAAAAATACATATACATACAGCTTATTATTTTCATGAATATAAACTAAATACTTTAAAAATAAATACACCATAAGAAAAATAAAAATGAATAGTTTTCATCTTTGTCCCAAATCCTCCTATCTTCTTCTAGATAATTTTACTAAAATATTTTTTAAACATTTTGACTCCTCTCTGTTTTCATATTAACAACTAATATTTTTTTATCACTATCTAAGAGTTAAACAGAGTGGAAATTCTTTGAGCTGTTATGAACTATGAAAAACAGCGTACCAAGGCAAGCCTTCTTAGTCCATCTTCCTAAAGCTCAAATATTGGCTCACTCATCCCAGTCAATCCTGGTTGGTTACACTAAATATCACAAATACTTTCTGCTTCATAATGATCTACATGTAAGATCGTAGATGCATCTTATAACAATAAACTCATCCCTTTCCCAAAGCTACTCTAAATTAGCAAAACATTCTTACTTTCTGTATCAGTGCTGATCTTTCTTAATGGACCAAATACACACAAATTTTTCTCATCAAACTAGCCTCAAAAATTTAGGCAAGTCTAGTCTTATGTGGAGTAGTGGATCAAAAATTCGGTGATCAAGCCCGTATGTTTACACTGAATGCAATTCAGAGATTTTACTTCATATTAAATTTAGTCTGAAGTGTATCTGTATGAATCACATCTGTATCACACACATTTTGAACCTGCCTGAAAGACTGGTCGTTGATTTGGACCCCTTTGACATCCGTAAGGTTTGGAGTGCTGTTGTTGTTTGCCCATGCTGCATACCTAGTTTAACTTCCTCAGAAATTAACTGAGCCGGTGCTGGCTAAAGTGCTCTGCAAACTGATCCAGTGCGTAGGAAGTGAAGATGAGTGGGAGAGTCATTTCAAAATGGTACCAGTGTTCCATACCAACATGTTAATGTATATGCTCTCTGTGGTCAGTCACAATTGTCCTAGGATGGGATGAATTACTTTGCCGTGATGTCTGTTCAACTCTTTTGGATATTGAGGGAAAAAAACCTCTATGTTTAAACTAGAAAATGCCCAAGTCATGTAGGAAGATGTAGTCATAGTGTAACTGGGACTTTATTTGGCCTAACAGAAGCCTCATACTCCATAATGCCAAATATTTTACAAAATCTGATCAAATCAGTGGAAATATTTCAAATGACTTCAGTCAGTCTAATATCAGCACTCGTACAGAATGCATTCAGTTCATTTTTCATTCTATCATAGAATGTTTCTTAATGCATAGCCTTACAATTATACCATAGTTTTGGAATGTTCTACTGTCCTCTGGACATCTACCTCACCTCCTTCCATTAAAAAAAAAAAATCTTTAAGAGTGAGAAATGCTGTTTTCTGTGAAGTTGAGTTCCTGTCAGACACTTTTATATGTTTAAACTGTCCTGTAACTTCCTGTAACTTTTAAGTCTATTGAGGACTAATTTCTTCATAATATTTAACTTTGCTTCAGATTATATCATGTCAATTGAGAAAGGTTTTTTTTTGATTGTCTACTCTCTAATTACATCTTCTTGATACTCTGCTAAATCTTCTAGCGCTTAATCGATTGAAGCTATCATTTCATCCACTGGAAAAGATTTGGGCACTAATGAAAATTTTAAACTTCAATTTAAGCCACTACCTTCCTTTTCATTTATTTTTAGTGGCTAATATATAACAATTTTTATAGCTCTGAATGATTAATTATAACCTGATTCATTTTCTGATATTAATCAAGTCTTCACAGTTTTGTTTCTGATAATATTTTACTGAAACATTCTCACATGACAAAATGAAGTATCCCAAGCCATAGAAGTTTCTTAGCCAAAATTTTTCTCCATTTTCAATGAAGCTTCTCAGTTACATAACAATTAGTTCTGTATGTGCTGGTTTTGAGTATCAACTAAAAATCAATTCTTTGTTCAAGGAATCTGTTCTTAAAGATAATTAAAGATGGCTACACTATAGCATTAGAAAAAAAAGTTTTATGTTATGTCTGAATTAGTTATTCCTACCATGAGAATGTTTTTGTCCAGTAGTCAAAAAGTAGCATTTAAATTGTTTTTATGGTTTCTACAGTGTATATCTAAGCCAGCTTAAAATAAGCTACGTGGCATAGAATTATGATCCATGACAATACAATGTCTGACAAGTGATCTAGATATTTATGGATTTATTCAGGCTGATATGCCTTTTTTTTTTTTTTTTTTTTTTTTAAATTGTTGGCAGTACAGGTCAATATCCTGGAAGACTATATGAGGGTTTTTTTATAACAATTAGATCATTACTACTTTTTGATCATTCTTCTGTTTTCTTGAATATACTTTTCTAAGGAAAATCTAATTTTCACATCATAGAAGATCATCTTTTGCATTCAGAATGGTTTTCAAAGATGAGAGCAAAAGCACAAAACCACATAAATGAGAAGCCTTCAACAATGTAACTGACAATAACTATATATTTTCTAAAATACTTTATAAAATGAACTTTATAAAATAAGAGTTTGTTGGGTTTTGTTAATATATTTGGAACTATTTTAACATTTTGGCGCTCATAGAAATTTTATTTTTACATTTTAATGATTTTCTGTGGGTTTTTTTTACTGAAACTTCTGAAAAGTAACCAAATGCTGGAAAACTCATTAGTTTAAAGTGCACTTAAATGTTCTGCTTGTTGCATGTAGTAATGCTGACTTGAGGGAGATAAGGCTATCATAGATATTTAAAAAAAAAACCCACAGAAAATTGAGTTTTCCAGCATTTGGTTACTTTTCAGAAGTTTCACGGTAAAAATCAGTCCTTAAGATGATTTTTCTGTTGATTTCTTTAAGATCTGTACGCTACAATTCCTAGAATCCAGAATCTTTAGTGGTGATTCTACATTGGTATTATGTATTGATTGATTCAGGTGGGAAAAAAAGATGTGTACAAGCCATAATCCAGGATATAAAAATCTTTGTGTCAGAGGGATTTTAAACCAACTCCATTTAAGAAGTGTTTATGATCAGAATTTTTAGTGTATTAACAAAAAGTGTAAAATATAGGCACTACTCAGAAAAGTAAGCATAAGCAGTGACACCTGCATTTTCAATCTCATTATTGTAATCTGAAAATAAAAAAAAATAAAAAGAACACATTCCCACAGGAATTATACATTATGTTAGGAAATGAGAAACTTATTTGCACACTCTTGCCCTGTGGTGTGGCTATTGACAGAAATGTGATTCCATATGTTGAGTACTGGATGTTGTGAGGGACATCATGCACTATAGTCACCGACCTGATATCAAATTGATCTGATGGCAGCACTTCCTTCAGCTAATCCCTGGTTCTGCCCAGACTGCTCAGCTAGCTTTAAAAGCTTAACATTGAACTAACAGTAACATGTTTGCTACTGGAAGGAACTCCTACTTCCTTTTCACTGTAGCTCTCATTATGGTTTTCCTTAGATTGTACACAGTGAAAAACTTCTGGGTATGTATTTTAATGAAATTAGATTAGAATTTAAAAAAAAAAGTAAGAAAAAGGAAGTCAGTTGCTACTCTCTTCAAAAGAAAACATTAGAAAGAAGAGAGTCAAAGTGTCTATTTTTATTTTAAGCAGTAAAAACAATTTCTACAGAAGATTTTTGTTTGTCCTTGTTTTCTTGAACAAAACAAAGCATTGAAATTCATGTTTCCTTATACACAGTCATTTCTTATTCATCAGAAATTATTTTGCTCTAACAAACTCCAAAATTGATCGGCATTTTGGCAATTCTTTTTTAATTGAGGAAGAAATTAATACTCAGATGTAGTGTGTGACTGACTTTTAATGTTGTGACATTAAGAAATGTGCTGAACTAAAACAGTGATGATCCAGCCTTACATCTGAAATGAAAAGATTTACATTTGTTGAATATGTATTAATGAATAATCTAAAAACCTGGTCCTGAATGCTAAGAAAGATGGTTTAGCCATACTATTTTATAAATGTTTTTGATTACAGGCAAGAAAATCTTTTGAGTTAATTATTTTTGTGGAGTTTTTAATGGGTCAATGACAAAATATTCTTTATATTGTATTGTAATTAAGACTGAATATTAATTCTAAATAATAATTAGGACCATATATTAAAACTACTAAAAAGCATTTCCCTTCCTTTATGCTTCTGCTTTAATTAACCATGAGGAAATGTCTTGTGAAAAATAATGAAGTCAATTAAACCTGTCAAGTTGGAAAATTATCAATAGAACTTAACTTATATGAATTGGCACACATCTATTTTCTGAAATCAAACAAAAACTCATGCCGTAAAGTGGTCACTCTTCTAAAAATAAAAATCTGTACAGGTGATAAAGCATGCCAGTGGTATAGTTAAGCGAAAAGATGGGTAAATAGGTTTTTCCCCCCCACTGTATTAGGCTTACTCACTTTTTACTTTCGGATTTAGGAGACCAAAAGATGAATTAAATTCTAATATGTCCCTCTGATGCATACATTTTCTAGAGTTTTAGCTGACATCACTCTAATTCAAACATGATGTAAATTATTTTATACAGAAATTTCATTGATTTTTTATATTTTTTATAAAAAAGATAATAATAGCCTTCTCACATGTCATTTTATTAGATAAGGTTTTTAATTGCAATATTAAGTATATTGCTAATTTATATACATATTTTTTTCAACAGTTACCTAAGTGTTGCCTGTCATTACCCATAACCTCTCACTGGTTGTTTCCACTTCAATATTTGATTGTCAGTCTGTGCAGCTTCTGTACCATTACTCCAATTTTTCTTAAATGTATTCCCCAAATATTCCCTAAAAATTATAAGAAAGAACTGGTCTTCTGTTACAAATCTCCACACAATTTTGTTGATCTATTACTCCCGCCTTGCCAGATATGGTGTGGCCTCAGGAGCCTTCCGCACTCTATAGCTGCACTGAAAATGTCAACACCATGTAGAATATATTAAGCACATCAAATATAAACTACCCCAAGTAGCTCTGTCTAGGAGGTCATGCATTAAAATTGATATTTCTGTTGACTGATTAATTGACACTTCTTTATTTCAGATGTTCACTATTTCAGAGAATAAAGGTTGGCATTTAGGAAAAATAGCCATAGGGTTAGCATATGTTGCTTGATTTCTGACAATAATACAATGGGCCATCAAAACAAATCATCTTCAAGATTAACAACAATTCAGAAGTAGTAGGTTCATCGTGATCAATGGTGAGTTAGAAACATATGTCAATCTTGGGACATCACTATTCCCATGACTAAAGTAGAATTGTCCTATGGAGCTTTGCAGCTAGGCTTGATATAGACAATACAATTCCTAACACATTTTTCCACACGATAGACTGCAGAAGCATCATTTATTGTACAGAGGAAGTGGCAAAGTTGCTGAAGTGTAACTTAAAATGTATTATTTGAGCTGTAAATCATAACCCTGGCATTGCATTATCTTTATCATCTTTTTTTTTTTTTTGTAAATATGCATCTTTCAGTTGTTCAGTGTCAGTTGATAGATGGGTTAGATAAAGTGCTGGAAAATCAGGAGGAAGTAACTCAAAGCTGGCAGTGATTATTTCTGAAATTCTCAACTTATTGCCTCTTCATAAGGAGTCAAATTTTCAGAGGTCTTTCCCATGCATTCTATAAGAGATGCATGTCTAGAAAAGTGCAAACATTCTAAGCCTTTAATCAAAGGCATGATCACAAAGCACCCACAGAAATACAAGCTGAGTAAACATTCACAAGAGCCCCATAAATCTGCTAGAATTTTGTAAAAGGATAAGCAATGGATATTGTCTGTTTTATTTTCAAAATTGTAATCTGCAGAGTGTTATCATGAGGGACAGTTTGCAAAGGTATCATGGAAGGCACTATTTTAGTTTATTAGAAAGTAGATAAGAGAAGGAGGGCAGATTGTAAAAGTAAAAGGTCAAAGCATGAACATTTAATGAAAGGTTGTATAACTGACTAGAACTAAAGCTGATACTATCCTCCTATCTTTGAATGGAACAAGTAAGAGCAAAAAAGCTAAAAAAAAAGAAGGATATAACTTGCTCTCAGCATAGCAATTATTATTATGTTAGAGTGTTAGGCTTGTGCCCTCAGAAGTCAATGCCTGGGCCAGCATAACTTATTATGTTCCTTAACATTCTTGAAGATACAGTATAGACTATTCACTAATGCAATTTCTTATTGATAAAAGATACAAGATAGCACTAAATTGGTTGGTAAATGGAGGCTGAAATAATGCATGATTTTGAATGGTTTAAAAAAGGGACTATTGAAATACATATGATTCAATGAATCATAGAATCATTATGGTTGGAAAAGACCTTCAAGACCATCAAGTCCAACTGTAAGCCCTTCAAAACCATGTCTGCTAACCCATGTCCCTAAGCATCTCATCTACAAGTTTCTCCAACACTGCCAGACACAGTGACTCCACCACTTCCCCGGGGCAGCCTGTTCCAATGCTTGACTACTCTTTCCATGTAGAAATTCTTTCTAATGTCTAGCTTGAACCTCCTCTGGCAAAACTTGAAGCCACTTCCTCTTGTCCTAACAGTAGTTATTCAGGAAAAGAGATTGATCCCCACCTCTCTATACCCTCCTTTCAGGTAAATATAGAGAGCGATAAGGTCTTCCCTGAACCTCCTCTTTCCCAAACTAAAAAACCTCCCTCAGCCGTTCCTCATAAGGTTTGTGTTCCAGCCCCTTCACCAGCTTCATAGCCCTCCTTCGGATATGCTCCAGCACTTCAATGTCCTTCTTGTAGTGAGGAGCCCAAAGCTGAACACTTTGAGGTGCGGTCTCACCAGAACTGACTACAGGGGAACAATCACTTCCCCAGTCCTGCTGGCTGCACTGTTCCTGAGACAAGCAAGGAGACCATTGGTCATCTTGGCCATCTTGGCACATGGCTTTGTTGAACCTCACATAGTTGGTCTCAGTCCATCAGTCCTGCCCAGATCCCTCTACAGAGCCTTACTATCCTGAAGCAGATCAACTCTTCCTCCCAGCTTGGTGTCATCTGCAGCTTTATTGAGAGTGCACCCAATCCCCTCATCCAGATCATTGAAAAAGATATTAAAGAGACTGGCCCAAACACTGACCTCTGTGGAACACCACCCATGTTTGATAACCAGGTGGATATAACTCCATTCCGCACCAATTGCTGGGCCCAGATATCCAGTCAGTTTTTCACCCAAAGAAGAGTACGTCTGTTTAAGTCTTGAAGGCAAAAATAGTGCTTCATGTGGAAAAAATAAGTGTGTCCTGCTTAGAAACCAGCATATTGTATGCTTTTGATCCATTTGATAAAATGTATTCTATATGGGATTTCTCATATTGATAATACATGATACCTCTCTAAAAGAGACAGTTTTTTACTTCTTTTCCATAAAACCACAATACCTAGAATTAATCCTACCTGTGAACCTGAATACATATTTACAATTCATATTAGAATACATAATGAGCATGGAAAATGAGTGCCTTCAGTTTCTAATCTGAACCATAGCAATACAATAGTAATAAAGTGGTTCTGAACTAAAAGTATTTACTCCAAGCTTTGCTTCATAGATATGAAGAGATTTACATTGATTGTTTTGATTTATCGTACATCTTCATGGTTTTGTGGTAATACAAACTGACTTTGTGATTGCCCATAGGGCAAGAGTCCACAGAATTTAAACTTCTTATTTTATAAAATATCTTTTTATACTTAGAATGTGTATTTACTACCAAAGATCCCCATTAGATCTGCTTTACAGTTATATAGCTTTTTCTGTATTTCAGTGTCAATTGAAAATTGTTTTGCTATTAGTTATGAATGTGTACATCCATGATAACATGGTTTGCAAAAACATGTCCTAGAAACTTGATATGACAGATATACCATTTCTGTTTGAAGCAAATATATTGTGAGAAAGTTCATTAGTGTTCTTCTAATTCATGCTTATATTAAACTATTACTGGGATATACCAGCATACCTTATAGTTCTGACTCCAATGTGTGGTCCTATTAAGAAAAAGACATATTCTTTAAAATACGACTGCATTACTTCCTTAGTATGGTTGTATATGTGTATGATTTGGTTAGAATACTCCAGATTCAGGGAAAGGATGCTGGGAAGCACATCATCCTGCCTTTAGTTTCTACTTATTTACAGAAATAGAAAGCAAAATGGAAAATCCTGACCACCCACATGTCTAAAACTGAGGATTCTGAATTCAAATATCAATGATTTGTATACAGCTGTGAGCAAATGTCAGTGTCTTTCCATGTGTAAAATCAGGAAAATAGAGCTTTTGTTCCTAAACACATTATGAAACAGCTCAGTGCAAGTATTTCTACCAAGCGTATGTATAATCTTAAACATATATTTCATTGTACCTCGTCACTTGCAGTAACCAAAATATGGGAATAGAAAACACCTTATGTACTTTGAAAAATGGTCCTGTACCATTAAAGCCACCAAAAGTAGAAATCAACCTTTAAAGATCGTGATCCTTATCAATTCACTTTGAATATGTTAAAAAAAAAGACATTTAACATTCTATCCAATAGTATTCAAACACCATGAGAAAAACCTCCCAAAACATCCAACACTTTGAATTTTTAGATGCATTTTCTCATGCTTTGAAAACCTGCTTGTAGTTAATCTTACAAAAAATAATGGAGAAAAGCTCAAAAATATAAAATATATTCTTCCCATTCATGCTCTTCTCCTCTTTTCTCTTACAAAATATTTTAGCAATGTATATCACTTCTTCACTATCTGTTGTTGGCATGCAGAACCTCTTTACATAACAGTGTAACCATATGTTCAGTAATTCTGTTTGGTGAACCAATTTTCATTGTTATAGAATCCATTTCAGTACCAAGAAACTTTTATCACCTGTGAGAGACCAACATTTTTGGAATATACAAAGGACCACACTGATTCAGTTGCCATCTTTTCATATATATGTTTCACAATTACACATCCAGACCCATGAAGGGCCTATCATCAAAGTAGAAAATCATCTGGAGCATGTCTACTTGTTAATTTACTGAGAAATGTGAAAATTTATATTTATAAGGAAATGAGACCTCCATATGAAGCAGAGCTGCTAACACAGGTAAAAGAATTAATTCACTCTCATATAATAATTTAATTTTCCAAACTTCTCAGTGTATAGATGTGCTTCAGCCTAGTCTCCTATTCACTGTTTGTTCTTCAGTAAGGCTATGAACCGAGATAATTGCTTGATTGGTGTTAAATGCTACATATATTTGGTGCAGCAGAAGTATTAAGAGCATTACCTGTTAGATTTTCTATGTCTTCAAATACACTGAATCTTTTGGTGGTCTTTGGGAAGCAGAAAGAGGTCTTCATAAAACATATGGAATGAGCATAAACATACATCCTCCCTTATCCAAAAGATAATATCCGATTTATTTTTGAAGATCAATAGTTTAGTTATATATAAAAGGATGGACAGCTCTTTCTGAATCATTTTACATGATGGTTTCTAGAATCAGAGCAACTTTCTTGCAAAAAATAAAAAGTAATTGGATTCACATTCTAGAGTTTGAGTATGCTAATATCGGTCACTAACCTTGTTTTCTCTTTCTAGCTTGCTTTGAATGGACATACAGACATAGCCACCAAACTACTTATATTAACAGCAGCTGTGATTCATGAAGAGGCATTTATCACATTGAAAAGATTTTTTCTTCTACAATAAGTCCCACAAAAACTGAAGCCAATAAAATGAAAACACGTTTTGCTTTTTATTTTGATGTCATGCTTACATAATGTAGGAGATTGCATCACTTAACTGTTTTTTTTTTAAATTAATTACTGTAAGGCAACCAAAGCACTTAGAACATCACAACAACATGAAAACACTACTTTCTTTAGATAATTAGAATAATTTAAAATAATTTTAGCAGGGATTCAGCCCACTAGATACCTACAAGGGGTTGGGTTTTTTACTCTCCTCTTTTCCCAAAATATCATATCAAAAAGATGTCCTTTGCATCCTGCCAGAAAATCACCAAATCTGAACTAATTCAGAGTAGGTAGGTGTAATGTCTCAGGTCAACCTTGATGACTTCGTTACAGCACAGGACCATCAAAAGTAGTGATCCTTCATATTTCAGCATATTCTTCAAAATACACAAGTCAGTTTCCCTCTAATTTTACCACAGTGATCCACATCCAGTTTTCACAAAAGTTTAGATCATAAAAGTATAGAGATATTCTTGAGCCAAAATATGAAACTGACCCGCCACAGAGCTAAACTGACACAGTAAAGACACAGTAAATGTGCAAAATCAGTAAATACACTTTTAATACACTTTTAATAGGATTTGGCTTTGGCTATTGCTACTTTTAAATGTGTATTGGTAATGTAATCTATCCAATTACTAATTTGTCTATGGAAAGGAAACAATTTTTAAAAAATGGGACCTTACACAGTATCTGGAAAAAGATATTGTTATCAATTTTGAGAATATTTGAAGAAAACTATGATGTCAATGATATGAATTGTGAAAGACAGACAGAGATGGCAGATGAACTTGCGCTCCAAACAAATTATTTTTGTAACCACTTACATCTTGAATAGACTTGCCCAAGAGACCCAAAGGAATAATTACAAATGGAATAGATAGCTTTATCTTTCCATAAATGTGCTATTATTCATACTCCAGATTAGAAATTAACTTACATGACTGATCCACTTGAAATGAATAAAATAGTCTTAGACAATCTCTTTATATACAATTTAAAGTGAAGAAACCATAATAGAAAAGAAAGCAGTTAATTAATTTTTAAAAAGATAATTGGGGATAAGGAGAACAAGAGATCTTAACTATAGTTACTAGCGAAATAATCAGAAATGGGGATCATCTTCAGGAAGCATAAGTCGTATTCCCTAGGCCTTGACAGGCACTAATGATGGTCACATCTTTAATATTCTATTCATAACTTACAATTAAATGAATACGAAAAATCCATTCTGTAAGAGTCACAGTGTTATACATCATTCAAAAGCGGATCTATAGCTCACTATTTTTGCAGTCCTTTACTCTAGCAGCCATCTGCAGACAAACTTTTATACAGACATAACCACAGTATCAATGACTCAATGTTTTGTATGAGTAAGTAAAAATCTTTCTCTGTATAAATGTTATGCACATAATACATTCCCATTACAACTAATAGTAATATACTGTGTGGGAAGAGCATGTGTAAAGATGTACAGGATGAGAAATACTGGCAATATTGGAGACACCATGTGGAAACTTCTAGATTAAAAAGATACCTTGATACCTTTGTTCCCTCGCACAATCTTTTTTACATAATTAGCAAGTTGAATTATCCACTAAAATGCAATTTTACTCGCTACAGTAGCAGCAGGTAGCAGATAAATTATAACCTGCACATCTCTAGAATCCCAAAGAAAATAGCCAAGGCAGCTGTGACAGCTACTTAATTTTGTTGTCCATTCTCAATTACATTGCTCATAACTGGAAGAGAGAGTTACTATTTTGAATCAATTATCTCTACTTGCAATTTTTTTCAAAAGAAACAAAAAAGCATTAACTAACTCAGGAACAGAATTATTTTAAGTAGCAATTATAATGTATTCTTTATAATTGCTTTTTTTTTTAAAAAAAAGATTATTTTATTTAACATTTTATGACAATCTGTCTTAAGCAGGCAAATCTTATCATTTTAAATCTGGACAAATCTTGGAGGTTTTAATGACTTCTTTTTCACTTCTTGTTCACGCAAACTCTTATCAGCTTCACTGCCAGTTTTATATATTTTCCCTTTTTCTCATTTTGTGAACCTCCGAAGGGAGAAATTAGTTAGAAATAAATAGTATTCCAACAGGATTTTATGTATTCTTGAGACCAAGACTGAAACAGAGTTTGGTCACTTTTAGTTTGGTCATACAAAATTTAGGAAACTGATATATTATAATTATTCTTGTTATTATTGCTCAGATTATGCCACAATTTGGTCTTTCATCTACATTTTATTTCAAAAAAATGTAGTTTTTTACATTTTTATTTTGCCCTAACAGCTGTAGGTAGATAAAAACAAAACAAGATGCAGTTGATTAATACTTGATTAATAACTCTGATACAAGATTTATAAAATGAAGTTGTGCCTCTTAATAAAAGTTGAAAGTACACATGAACATGAACATAAGCCTCTGTCTTATGCAGAACCATGGCAGTTTAGATGGCTTGTATTGTCCAAAGAATCAAAAAAGATGTACTTCATATACCTGGATTAATATAGCACGGTACAGATAAACTATATTGTTTCTTTTATTAATTAAAGGCTTATGCCAACTTTAAGTGGTGAAGTTCTAGTGTATCCTCCCTTAAGATCATCTTTAAGACAGAGAAAGAGATTTATTCTTCCTGGTAGGCCACCAAATTGTCTTATGTTTAAAATATTGAAGTTAATCCAGTTCTTCACTGTTGTGAGATGACACCTCCTTTCTCCATGTCCAGGCATTCAGGAGGTGCCATTTTCTTGGGTTGATCCAGCTTCTGTTATTTGACTCACCTGTTGGTTCATGAGTGGAGCTACAGTCATGCTCATCTGTTATTCTTGGTAATGTGCCTACGGAAAATGTTTTATGGTGTCTGAGGAGTGTGGTTTTATGGTTGAAATGTATGTATGTATGTATGGTTGAAAATAGGTTTTGGGAACTAACTTCCATAAGATTGAAGCTAATACCCCAGCTTCTCAGATAATAGTTGTTTGGAAAAAGAATCTCAGCCACTTGAAGTGGAGCGTATATAGAATAACCAATCATTGAAATATGCATTAAACAATATTTTAATTATACAAATTACGAAAACATTATGTTGTGTCTCTTATTTCTCTCCTTTTACTCACACACACACAGAGATTTTGCTCAGTCACAGAGCAACAATTCGCCACTGCAACAGGCCTAATATAACCATGTAATTATAAACTGATATACAGTATAAGGGTTTCTTCTTCTATGGCTTAATGCTCTCAGATGTGTTTTGTTTGTTTTCTTTAAACAATCTTTTTCCTTTTGATTGCAGCAAATCTTTTTTTCTTCAAAAACTGTGCTGCCAGGAGTAAGAGCTAGAGAAGAGGACATAAATAGCCTTGCATGATAAAGTCTTGCCCAATCCATGTTCCAAAAGAGAAAAGCTGAACGCCCCAAGATTAAATTTAATTGTGCAAAATTAATGCTCTAGTTGATTTCAGTTAAGCAAATTTGATGTGTGTCAACATATCTTTTAAAAGTATATTCCATCACACAGTATTTTTATATAAAAAAGGCAGATTTAGCCATCATTCCACTCTTCCAATATCTTGGGAAAAAGGAACATTCATTAATCAGGCATCACCAGAAGCAACAGCCAAACAATTTCAGTCTTTCTGATCACATACCAGATTAAGTTTTGCTTTGTTTTAACGGACTGAGCAGAATCAGAAATGAAACTTTATTTGAATGTAATTTTCTTTGACTTTATTGACAACATAGAGCTTCAAAGAAACAACGTATCTTCATCTCATCATATGTGAATAATTTGTTGGCCTGTTGATGCAACTCTGTCATGAACAATTTAAAGCATAATATTTTCTTTGCACCAAAGTATGAAAGGATGCTGTATTGGATTTCTGATACCTATGCTTAGCTTCAGATATGGAAGCAAAGATTGATTTTGGTTCTATTTTAAAGTAAAGTTAAAAGTAGTTATTCAATTTAGTAATAAGTAGATCACAGGTAATTATTTTATGCATGTGATATATTTTTTAAAAAAACTACAGAATAAGACCAGATAAGTTAGCTGACACCTAAATAAAAGCAATTTTTTTTGTCTCATACTGAAAAAAATAAAAATAATTTTAATAGGTGAAGATAACTGTACAGCCTAGTACTCATTGAACAAGTTTACATTGTAATAAATTAAGTTTACATGTTATAAATTAAATTTATTTTTAAAGTGTTCCCTTCAGTTTAGAAATAAAATATATATTTTTTACAAACACATTAAAAGCCTTATACAAGCCTTATAATTATTGGTTTTCATTTTTTGAGCATTTATCCTCTCTAAGAATGTTGTTTGTGGAATATCAATACTGAATGAGAACTATCCCCGATGAAAATGGACAAAAATCACTGTATTGTTTAATAATGTAGAGACTGAAGAGCATAAAATTAGCTAATAATGCATGGAAAGTCTGATGTAACTTTCTTCAAAGTCAGTATGAAATTTTTCAAAGAAGTGAACAGAAGTTGGATTGAAAATTGAATGTCCAAATGCATTGGGTAAAAATTGTGAAGACAATCACTTCAGAATATTTATATATTCAATCAATCTGAAGGAAGAAAAAAAAAGATAAGTCTAGATGCAGTCTAGAATAAAGTCTATAATATACAAATACTGGACACTTTAAAATACCAGGACATTACACTAATTAGAACTATATTGAGCAACAACAGTAAAAAATGAGGCTTTGGTTAGAGCTTGAATTATTTTGAAGATTGCCTGAAAATATATTAAAAGCAAGTAATTAATGACTTCAAGATTTGATATTTAGTAATTGGTAACTATCACTAAAATAATTAATGAGCACTGACATAAAATACAGTACCTTAAGTTATTCAAAGACATTAAGGCAAAACTCTAAACTTCTGGCTTATAAACAAATGTTGTAACCTATATAACTAATTAAACAATCTTTTTTGTGAATTTTTATCTCCTGACTCTGGTGACAACTGAAGTACATATCTGGAGGTAGCTTTGTGTACAGCCATGGCTATCTTTCATGCCTATCTGCTAAAAGATCTTCTGACATCTAAACAGGTTTAACTTCACGTCACAGCTTTTCCTATAGATGGAGAATCATTACGGGTCTACCTCCTCAATCTGACCACCTGTTTCACAGAACTGGTAGGACTTTTATTGTCTCTTTGGTAAGACACAGTGTTGATACTGGTACCATACTGTTTGACATTCTTAATGGTGGGATGGAAGATCTCTTAGATCTCTCATCAAATTTGGGTATCACCAACTTGGAGCAGCTGTTGGTACATTGGAGGGCATAGAAACCCTGTAGAGGGAACTCAATAGGCTAGTGGAATGAGTAGACAGGAACCCTATAAAGTTCAGTGAAGGCAAATGTGAAGTTCATCTTCAAAGTTTCAATTTTCTAATATTTTGAGTCTTTTATTCTCTTTACTAATCCACAGGTATGCAGCAAGATTAAAAGATTGCAAGCAACTCATTTCTGGGGAAAATATTTTTGAAAAAAAAAGAAAAGAAGAGGAAGAAGAGCAAGAGGAAGAAGATGAAGCAGAAGAGACTTCTTCAGAAGGAGTAGTAGTAGTAATAAAGGAGGAAAATGAATTCACAAACAAGAAAATTTAAATAAAATAAGCAGCCCCATGTGACCAGGTCCGAATTATTAAGTACTAATTTTGATCTGTAGAGCGAAATAGACTGTTATTAAGATAAAAGATTCATGCTGTCTATATACCTGCAGATTTTGCTCTGGTCACGCTCTAGACTCATGCTATGGAGTGAATAGCCCACTAGCATCTGTAGTTTGCTCTTTATTCTTTCTGAACTCATCTTCAGGTTTAGCTTTAGCCAAAAGGAGGACAGTTAATAAACTCCCCTCTGCAATGTGAAAGTCAGAAGTTTCTTATCCATAGCTGATCAGGAGATATTCTTTTTAATGGAAAGATCTAAAAAGATCAATTAATCCAAAAGATCTAAATCAAAAATATAGATACACCCTCTGTGGCTAGTAGAATGGGCTTGAATTCTTTTCGGTATTGCCTCCAGCACTGGAGACACACAGAAGAGAGGATAAGAGCTTAGGCTGATCCTCATTTTAACAGATCTGAGAATTTAGTCCATCAATTGAAGCCACATCAAGATTTAAGTGCTTCAATGCATATAGCCAACTACAGCTCTAAGCATTCAATATACAAAATACTGTAGTGTGCAGAACTCTAGACACCTAACTTAATTGTATGAATAAGATAAAAACATGAAATGCCAGAGAATTTTTTTTACTTTATCAAAAAAGTAAAAATAACATTTTGAATACAGAGGTGTTTTATAACACATAAAAATATTTTACTAACTTTCCAAAAACAAAAATAAAAGGCAGCCACTTTAGGACTGTATTAAACTCCTGAATGCACAGTCTTACTAACTTCACCTGTTCTTTTGAACTATTTTGCTTTTAAGGTTATAGTTTATTGCATACAAAGTAGTTTTGTTTCAACAAATGAACCTAAGGATAATTTAAAAAAGGGTATCTTTTAAAGTAACCTTTCTGGAAGCTGTTATTCTTTGTAAAGAATACAAGAGAATAGGTTACTATTTTTAGAGTGTGGAAATGTTGTATACAATTTTTTTTTCAAGGAAACTATCAATATTGATCTTTCCTGTGTCTACTACAGTTCACAGTTCACAGACTTTTCTACCTTACATAAGACCTTTGCATTAACAAATAGGTGCTAACTAAAAAAAGATAAAAATGCAGTTTGAAATTTGCAGTGAAATAATCTTTCTCCTAGTAACTGTACACATAATTAGCTTTTAAGCTTTCTTATCATCATAAAGTTAGTCTACGTTTTGCCTGGTATGACACTGCTTAAGATTTGCTTCTAGCTATGGCTGTGATGGTGGAGACATGGTCATCGGAGACTGCGATGGAGCACCCAGCTGTACTGTTAATCCTGCGGTCAGGATATCAGAATCTGAGGATGCGCAAAACAGGTGTAGGAGATGTAAATGCCAGTATTTATATTCATGAAAGTTTCAGATACTTATAAGAGTTATTGCAGTGTTTCTGAGAAAGAGCAATTTCAAGCTGTGAATTAAATAGTGTTAATTAAACATTTCCAATGTAAACAAACAAGCAAGAATAAGAAAAGCAACCAAAACAAAACAAAAACTAAACAAACACACATATAAAATAACTATTCTGGAGGTCTTCTATATAGTTGTTAAAACCAAACAAGTGATATTGTTCTCTGTCCCAGGAGTAAGAATCCAGGGCAGATGGGATTCTGCTGATGCTCGGTAAATTCTCAGTAGAGGCAGTAACTCCAGAGGGCAGTTGTTGACTGATTTACTATTGTTCACTGACTGTTAGGTAGCAGTATTCTTGGCACTGACTACGTTAGTGTAACAAGCAGACCCATTTGATGTAGGAGCAGTAAATATTGCATGAGGTAGATCATTAATGGGCCTTTGCAGTTCACACTGAAAGAACCATGACAGCTCCCGCAGCTCTGTAAGTTTTTTTCTTATGTTCTTTGCTCTGTCTTATGTTCTTTGCTCTTTCTATTTTCTTATTACATCTATCAAATTTGTTTCATTTAAGATGCAGAAATTTGAACAGTTGTCAGTATTTTTAAAATTTGTTTTTGTTTTTTTGAGATAATATATAAGAGCTACTATTGTAGATCTGAACTATTGCAGATTAAATGTCTGGAGGGCAGATTTCCTGCTGTCTTTCAGTGATTCTTTAGACAGGACAAGGAAGAATTAATATCAAAGAGTAATCTTTCTTGCAAAAGAACTATAGAGTATACAGTGATGTGTAAGCATGAAAAAAAAAGATATTTTAACTTGGCATTCAACAGTTAAATTACATAAGTAATATCACATTACAGTGAGAAAGATCCTGTTAACCCCATCTCTGTACTTCTGGATTGAATGTAAATTTATGTCCTTTGCAAGTGAAAAGCAGTGAAACATTTTTAACTAAAACAAACGGCATAATTTACAATGAACTTGTACTTTAATACTGCCGAAATCATTTGATAGTTCTTATGAATCTCACCATCAAGAACCTAGATTGAAAAGGAAGTCTGAGCAACATTATTCCACTGTTTTTTGTCAATGACTGGTACTGAAAGCACTTCATTAAATAAATGAGAAATGTATGTTTAAATTGTCTCTATTGGAAAATGTAGTGGTTTCAGAGTTGCAAGAATCTCTTGCTTCCTGCATCTCAGGATCACAGAGGTAAAATATGGGCACTTTAAAGGCCTCCTTAGCTCAAGATGAAATGAAGTATCTTGACTTCCAAGACTGGATGCTTAAGCATTATTATCTAAATCTGGACATTTAGATAATGCAGCTCTTTAGATAAGAGAATATTCAAGGTAAACATCAAGGTGTCTTGGTGACTTTTTGAAATTTTAAGCACAGACTTTTTTTTGCTGTCTTGGAGTATGAGCATTTAAAGCAGCCAAATCTCATTTTATCTTCAAAGTCCTCACTTAAAGAAATTAAAAATATGTCCAAATTAATTTGTCCTTTTTAATAAATTAAATAGAAATTTAATTTTAAGATTTTTTGATCATTTTACATCCTTTGCTACAATAGGATAAATATATGACGTATTTAACTTAAAAATATGCTTAAGTGTTTTGCTGAACAAGAATCCATATATTACATAAATACAAAATAAAAAATTAATGTTTTCTGAGAATTTTAATTTAATCATTACTTTTTGCTACACTGTCCTTGTCTTAAACAATGGCTTGGACTTAGTTGCTAATCAATGGCTTTTGTTACAACTACAATTTGTTCAGTTTCCCAAGTGTCGTAACAAGTGATTTGTTGTGTGCCTTGGAAAACTGCAGTTACAAGAACGTTACAGTTTAATGGTGCTGGTATCATTGCTAACCTGGAGCAGACCTGTGATTCCTGCAGTCCCGTATGCTACTTCCTGTGTCAAGGGCCAGATCTTCTTGAAGCACTTCAGGGAATTCAGAATAGTCAGGGAGTTGCATAAAGTCAACAGATGCATCCCTATGCAGCTTCATTTCTGAGCATTGCTCTATTGGTGTAATGTTGTACCTACCTCACGGCTCTCTACAAAACCTCAAGACCAATCAGGTGTAGCACAGTAGAAGTACAGCTTACTTCAAGGTAAGGACTTGAATTACGGTCTTATGGACTTCAATCATACTTGAATTATTATTTGAGATAGCAGTAGGGGGTAAGGATGCAAGGAAGACCCGGCTGAGAACAGCTCAGATGGTCTGATGCTGGAGGGAGGACAACTTCCTTCCTTACCCTGCACAGACAACCCATGAAGCACTTACCTTCATCCTTGTCTCTAACAGCCCCTGAGCCAAAATACAAAATACAAATAGCCTGCAAAGTCTAAGTAAAAAGTCATTTTAAGCTTGGTGTTGTCACATCTGCGAGTTATTATAGTGTATAATATATCTGGGTGTGAAGAGACAACATGTAGCTAAGAGCAAAATGTGTTGCCACCAACAGCTGCAGTAGCCCCATGGGGACCCATCACATAGATCTCTGCTGTCTCTCATTGTGGGAAGATGCACTTCCTCTCAGCTCGTCTCTCTCTTCCTCTCAGTTCCCTTCTGCTGGAGGTACTTCCTCCCTCTTATCTATCTGCCTGAGAACAGTTTGTTTCTGTCAAAGTCAGCTGTTACCCTTAATACTTAGGGTAGACATAGTTAGCGTTCACTAAGCCCTTATTTGACAGCTAATTGACAGCTAATACTTTTCCTTGTCTTTTATTTTATTTTTATATGAAACCCAACTTGCTTTGCCCCTTCCATTGCTGTTAGAAGCCATTTCAAAGGTAGCCCTGAAATATAAATGTTCTTTGTGAACATTAAAATGTCATTTCGGAGCTTGTTTTGGCATTATTGATTTCATATAACAAGCAAGCAAAAAACTCTGGAGAATAGCACTGTGCAATTGCTGCTCTGACATAGCCAGCCAACACCACTCTGGACAGAAGCTTTTAGGTCATAACTGATATTGCATCAATTTCTTTCATGCTAAAAGTTCCTTCAGTAAAATATGGAGATGGATGACTTTAAACATGCAATGATATTCTTTCAATTTTGACAATAATGAGGAAAGACTAAGTGAGCTGGGTCTGTTTAGCCTGGAGAAGATTGACGGAATCTGATTAATATGTATAAGTACCTGAGGTGTGAATTTAGAGAGGAGGGGAGCCAAACTCTTCTCAGTGGTGGCCAATGACAAGGGGTAATGGGCATAAGTTGAAACAAAGGAAGTTCCATGTCCATGTGAGGAAGAACTTTTTCACTGTGAGGGTGACAGAGCCCTGGAACAGGCTGCCCAGAGAGGCTGTGGAGTCTCCTTCTCTGGAGATCTTCCAAACCTGCCTGGATGCCACCCTGTGCCACGTGCTGTAGGGATCCCTGCTGAAGCAGAGGGGTTGGACTAGATGATCTCTAGAAATGCCTTCCAACCTCAACCATTCTGTGATTCTGTGAATAAGATCCTAACATCAATGCACTCTGAAGTTTTGACTTTGAAGTGAAACCTCTCCTTCCCCTTCAACCAGATTCATGCTTATTACTCAGTGAAAATTTTGATTTTTTTCTTTTTTACTTCCTTTTTTTTTTATGTGTGTGCTAATATATTGGTGAGTATTTGAAAATTCTTCTTTATTTACATCTTCATACATTCTCTACTGAACCAAACTTGAAATTTAGGCAAAAATAGACTTCCTTCCAGGAAAGCTTTTTGGATAAAGGTTATATCTCTGAAACCAGAATGGTGAAAAGATTTCTTAATGACCTGTCTTTCCAACAGCTACCAGAGACAGTCAAATTCTCTGGAAAATAACATGACAACATATCCAAAGCATTTAATCAAAACATTCAGGACAAGTGGATTAATGAATCACAGTCTCCATTTCAGATTTGGACTAGTCTTAGACTTAAGACCAAAGCCTAAAGTTGGAATTTCATTGCCCATCAGCTCTTTCTATAGTCAATGGAGAAAGATGCAAATGTGCATTTCTCTGAAGAAATACTCATGACTCTTACTCTCTTGACTGCTGCAGGAGCCAAGGTTCTTAGTGATCCTGCTTTAGGATCTTCAAACAGGTGGAGTTAAACTAGACTTTGCCGTTGCAGCATTGGTAAATCTGGGAGAGGGCTTTTTCTAGCTTGGCAAATCAGCTAGGCTGACAAAGAATAGAATTAGGGGCACATTTATTCTTTCTCTCAATACAAATTGCTTTCAGCAGTTGAAAAACAAGAAGGAGATTCTTCATGACCTGATGTTCCCTAGCCATAAAAAATAATCCATACAAAACAGCTTCAAATTACATCTTCATATCTGAGTGATAAAAAATTCATCATATATTGCAATATGCCATTCAGGTTATGAAATTAAAGGGAAAAATATATGATTTCTTTCTTAACTACTTCTTTTTGACACAAACAAATGAGCTAAACAGTATCTTTTTTTTTTTCTTTATTTTTTAACTTATCGGTCATTAGGCACTCATATTATTCATTTTGCTACAAGATGGAAAGAATTACAAGATGGATCAGACAACTTGATTCATGCAGGAAGAGCCATTACTTGGTGTGAGATTTGATGAACATTTTACTGAAAGGTATTGATCACATTTTGTTAGTGAACACAGCAATGTAAGGATCTGAACATCAAGTAATTAGATTAAAGTTATGTCTGGAACTCCAGTTTCTCCACTTTCTGAATTTTATGACTATAAATCTGGCAAGTTGCTCATTTTATATAAGACCACTAAGACTGCCAGTATTTCACATACAAACGGAACTTCTCTAATAATCTAATTTCATATATAATTCTTAATTTCTGTGAATAGGCACTGGTTTAAAACTATTCCTGCAGACACAGCATCCTACACAAGAGTAAAAGGAAAACACAGAGAGAGAAAAAAAGAATTTGGACAATTTCTTTGAGAAATTCTGAGAGTCTGTCTGATGCAATAATTTATGATGTTTTGCTTGTATTTTGTTTTTCTTTTACCCATACAAAAATGAAACTGAATTTACTCAGTCAAGGGCTGCAGTCATTAATGTCAACTTGTTGAATGCTGTTGAAAGTCATCAGTGATATTTATGATTCAATAAAAAACCACAGTGGTTAGAAGGACCTCTTTGCCCTTCTTATTTTCTTTTATTCAATTTAGCTTATAACTTGGTGTTTTTTGGTCATAGAATTAGTGGCTATATTGCATCTTCCTCTCAGGAAGGAAAGTGGCTCAGAAATTTCAAACTATTTATTGTATTTCTATCATCTTCAAATCCAACTCATCTAGCAAAAAATACTGCTATAATTAAGTACTATTTAGTGCATTAATTCCACTGGGAATTGTTGATAATTATATCTCAGTATGATTTCCTCAATGATATCATACAGGCCATTGATAAATAGCTGAGGAGAAAAATCAGGGGATTAACTGTAATTATCGCAAAGTGGCTTGCTATTAATCTAATTGAATAAAAAGTAATTTGATTATGTATGATCTTCAACAGCTCCTAGACTTTAAATTTTAATTAAATTATCATTCAAAAATAGAATAGTTGAACATTGGCTATTTTAATAGTACAAAAATAGAAGAAATAAAACCCACTACAAAAGTAGGGGAAATAAAACTCAAAATGTTTGTATTGAAACTAATGATTACCATTATTGTACCATAGTAATAAAAAAAATCTCTTTAGTCCAGTCATTATGTTGAATTTCTGATCTTTCATTCACATACTACTTAAATACTACTCCTTGATTAAAAATCCATGAGATTTGACAACGATTCTATTCTTCTTAAGCCATTAACCATATTGCATTCATTAGCCAGAACCTGATTACTTAATTTTTCTGAAACTTTCAAATGGAAATCTGTTTTATTTCCTAATTAAGATCAATTAAAATGTTTTGGATAAAGGAGAGCAAATATAAAGCTTTTTTTTAACCTTTTATTACACAATAACTGAAATACTTATTATTTCATAAATAAATAATATTTTAAATAATAAAAAATAATAATTTATTAATAATAATAATTTATTAATTTAAAATGTACTTTTAAAAAGTAAAACATGATGCATTTTTTTTAGTTTTCTTCTTGATAATATTTTTGGGGAAAAAAGATAATAAATGGATATGGAGCATAGATGACATTCTTTTCCTTCAAAAATTTTTACTTCAACTATGTTACCTTTAAAAATTGTTGTTTTGAAAAGTTTTTGTGGGGATAAGATGAATATTAAACCAATTCGCTAAAATAGAAATACAGAAAATTGCACAAAATTAAGACATCAAAATAGGCTTAGATTTAAAAAACAAAGAAAACATTATTTACATGATTAATTCAAACATCTTTCCAAGTTTGTTTTCTCAGAGAAAGAACTGACTTGAGCATTTACAGGAGAATATACTTTGAGTACACATCACAAAGTATGTATGTGGATTCTGAGACTGACAAATAAAGCAGATGTTATTTTGGGCTCATTATACCTCTGCTCCATGCTTTACAGCTATCCTTAAATGCAAAACTGTATACGGAATGGGCTATTCCAAGAATGATTAAAACTGCAGAAAATAACTGTCTGTCTTTACTACAAACTCTTTCCTTTTTCCATGTTATGGAGCCCATAAACTCTTATGTATTATTAGTAAAAGCATAGGTAAAAGGTAATGTCAGAAATGACATTGTCTAGCATGGTTAGGTTGGCCATAGAGGTAGCACTGGAACACAAAATAAAAGATAAAAAAAAGAGCAGAATAAAAGGAGATCAGAACATTACTTGAAACTCATATGCTGTGACACGTGTGTGTGAAACTTTCCCATAATAAAATGTATACAATACAAATGTTTAGTTATCTTAGCATTATCTTACCTAACTTACTCTTTATTTCTTTTTTAAATATTTTTTTTAAATCTTTGTATCATAAGCTGCTAAGCTTTTAAAATTTATCACCAGATCTAAAAAGTACTCTGACGAAGGTTTTCCACAGAAATTTTCCCAAATAAGTGGGATATACCAGTACCCTGAACTTCTCAAACAGAATCCATTATCCTAACAGGAGTAAACTGCCTGAACATTCATCCCCGTGCTTACCCATCCAGTTCAAACATTAAAATAATTTGTTTAAAAAAAAAAATTACTATCACTCTTAATATGGTGCTTCCAGCCTATTCATATCCCTCTAATATACTGTGGCAGTTTGATATCTGAGACAGATAACATTGCAAGTGAAAAAATAGAAGTGATCAGTAGGTTACACAAAAATTACCGAGAAAGTTATGAAACAGTGTTAAAAAAAAAAAAAAAAAAAGTAAAGTTAGAAAACACAAGTTTTCTAAATCAAATAAACTTAAGAGAGGAGGTGACCATATGCATTCACTTCTGAGAAATAGAGAATTTACATCCTAAACTATGAGTTAAGAGTCAATCAGGCTTACTGCATGGATATAGAGTCAAGGTTTCTCACCACATGAGCTTATTTTACAGGGGTAGATGTTTCAATCTTGAGGAAAAAAAGTTAATTTTCCTGCATCATTTAACCTAGTTTCTGGTCATATAATTAATGGGGGATCAATCTAGACCTACTCTCTGGAGTCAGGTTTGTCTAGTACCTTTGACATGGGTAATAAGATTTCAAACTTTACACAGTATTTAAAAGGAAGTGAATGTAGCAAGACCAAATTTGGAGAAATATGCTCATGCTTTTTGGGTTATTAGCCTTGCAGCTGAGTTCTGAGACCTATTGATCAACTTGTCTAGCAGACCTGCTGAGAATCATACAACAGTGCACCTGAAACATAATAAAAGAGAGCATTAGCTTTTCTGAAGCATATTTGAGATACACAGCAAGACCTTTGCAATGTTTCTCTTAGAGCAGACGTTAGATATAACTGTTACTTTGAAGATGAGTTCAAAGAGGTACTCAGAATAAAAACAACACACCTAGATAATATAAAACTCCTTAAGGTGTCAAACATCATTCATCAAAGTCATTTGCAATAAAGGATGCAGTTACAAGATACTTTTTAGAGATCAGTTTAAGAACCTTGGATTTAACTGAATTCTGCCACTAAAAGCATTCTCTTTGGCTGTATCTTGATTTATAATAAACTAATCCTTAAAATTCACCTCATTTTTCTAACATTGTTATAAGTATCTGGAACAGGTTATTTGATGGCTAGTCGGCAGTGATTGGATCAAATTTTACTTTTAAAACTTGAGTTTCTTCAGTATTCTCTGCAATATTCTCTAAGCTTGAAAAATTGAAACCCACTACAAAACTATATATTTAGTGAATCAGATACAGACTTCATATATCCAAAAATATAAGCAATACAGTCAATGTTTTTGACAGATATAAATCAAGAGAGCTTTCAGATTTCAAGGGCAAGTTATATGCTTGATTGTATTTAATACACAGTATGTGGTGTAGTCCATATTTTTATGACACCTCAATTTGTCACTATACAATGACAAAGTAATCCAAAACACAGATAAGGTGTTCTCACAGTAGAGATAAATAATTAATATTCTGCTGTGTTACCTTCTGACAGAAATATTATGCTCTACTACTAATACTTTAACATTAGTGCTTATAAATGGTTTTTGCATAAGGAATGACAGAACAGAGATTAAATAGTAATTTCAGATGAATGAAAGACCAAGCCAAAAAAAAAGAAAAGATGCCTTCTAACCTGCATTCCAAAATCCTTTATAACTCTGTGTGTTCAGATGAAATGTGCGGACATGTGTTATACCCATGGCCTCTGACATAAAGTCTAAGTCAAGAGGTAGGTTCTGTCCTGTACCATCAGATTTTTTTTTTCCTATTTTAGTTAAGCAGTGAAAAAATTTGATTTCTAAATTCATGTATACATTTTTAATGTAATTGCTTTATTTTTTCTGCTATGAGAGAGAAACTTGAGCCTAGTATTTATATGGGTAGTGCTTTTTATGTTTGTTTTCTAGAACAAATGTTATTGCAAAATTCAAGGTTTTTTTCCTGTTTTCGATTCTGAATCTGGAACCAAATATAGTTCCTTATGGTGACCACGCCCATCATTCCACCTAAGCTGAGCTGAGAAATTTCTCTGAATATTTGTGAGCTTACAAAAGATGAAGGGAAAAAGAAATACTTCTGTATGTCCTTATGTATACCCAGCACTAGGCACACGTAGATTTGCATGCTATCCACTGAAGGTCTATTTCGACATAATGCAAGATTCTGCAGTTGTGCAATCACTTTATTCAACAGGATACTTTTTTCTGATTTAAGTGGGAAAGGTCACAATTAGCAAAACCGAATTCTGAAAATCATAAAATATAGAAAACGTTGACAAGTCCTTCAAGATTTTTTTTTTCTCAAATACATAAAGAGTTTACAATAATTTACTTTTACTTACAATACTTATTCTGTGGTTTAACTATTAAACAGTTCTGACAATTAGTTTAATTCCATTTTCATATCATTTACAGTCTTAAAAAGCAATTTATTTGACCTGCTGGCCATGCTCACAACAAATTTATTCAATTTAGCAGGTTTTAGGAAAAAAAAAAATCTGGCTACTTCATCAGAGTGCAGTTATCTTTGACCCCTAAACCTAAGCCAAGCACAATAGAACCACTAAAAAAAACAGTCAGCAATCAAAATTCAAAAATGAATAAAGAACTGTTAGGGCTTTCTGAAAACAAACCAACCTAGCAGCAAAAACTAGCCCAGAAACCACACTAGGTTTCTCAGCATTGGAATGAAATTTCTATCAAGCCTACTTTTGAGGTCATGCGTCCACAAAATCATTTTACCAACAAATAGTGACTTCTTTATTAAAAATAGCCAAACCCAGTTTGACAAAATCAGTATAAAGCCAACAGAAAGGTCAGATAAGCAATCAACATTGGAAGGGGGTGACTCTGAAGTGCTCTGTCTTTGCATTTCAGAGGAGATGATGGAGTAGTCCCTATAGTTCCTCAAAGTGTAATGCTCAGGTAAGCACTAGATTGAATTTCTCCTTCACAAGTGATAATGCGAAGCTTGGCCCTCAACATCAAAGGTTTTGTCCAAGTATGAACACCAATCACCCAGTATTGGTGTTCACCCATGGTTCCTTTCCATGCAGAACAGTTTCTAGCATATAAAGCCTATAAAAGGTGTTACTGAGACTAAAAGCTTACATTTCTTCTTCTTTCCTTTTTTTTAAAAAAAAAAAAAATCTTAGCTCTCTATATTTGTTTTCTATGAGCAAATATAAACATTCATATAATTTGTATTATTTTCTTTGTATTATTTATTTGTCCAGTATTTTGACCATTTAGAAAAACTGGCTTTCAGGACTGTGACCTTGCATGCCATAGCTGAGCCTATAGTTATTTTTACAACTGAGTTATCAGCCCTTGAAGACTGGCATTATAATGTGCTGACACAACCTTTACTATAGCAACGCTATTATAATAGAATTTACAAGAGCAATCAAGTATCTCAGACGTTTCAGGCAGTGTCATGTATTTCTTGGTACCACAATGGATCAAAAGAGTGACAATTCATATGATTATATTATAGTAATAGCCTAGCAAAGCATTACTGGAAAGAACACTGTAGTGGATTAATTATGAAGATCTTTTTGTTTTGTTGTTCTTTTGATAAATACAAAACCAAGTGATTCCCATAGAAAAAATAGGTAAAGAATTGTGCTGGACAACGGTGATCTTTATAGACTATGATTATCTTTACATCTTTTGTTACCAAAACGTGACTGCCTAAAACAGTACAAAAAGATAAAATCAAAAACAGGTTCTTTAAAAATAATAGTCAAAAACACTGAACTTCAGCTAGAAAGTAAGCATTATAGTGTAAAAATAGAGAAGGGACATCTCTCCATTTGCTATAGAAAATAGGAATTGTCAGAAAATGAATGAAAGGTATGTGAGATGAAATGGTAGAGAAATGACCGGTGGGAGCTGAGCAGTATCCAATGAGGAGATGACCAAGAACACATGCTAGGTTTTTGTTAGACATTACTTTGTGAAAATTCAAATAAATATTCAATTGGAAGCCTAATTCATGAATAAGGTATAAAAATTAGAATGACACAAATTTCATACGGTATAAAAAAATGTCTCTGCTGTGACTTGGCCCAAGTAAATTAATAGCAGCCTATTTTATCATTTAAAATAAGAGCACTAAAAGATATAAAACTTAAAAATACAATGAATGAAATAGTAATCAGACCGAATCAGAAGTCAGCATACTTCAGGATTAACATCTCTCTCTCTATATATATATGTATATACACATGCACATATGTATGTGTACATATATATACACTATATACTTATATACTATATTATATATCTATTCATACATATATAATGCAGTGAGCTCTATTTAAAGTCATTTGATCTCCCTGAAGATAGGTTCAGGTTAACTTTTGAAATGCCTGTTACTCTCAAAGCGATTTACAGAATTTCTACAGTTCTCTTTGATTCTCAAGCAAGAAGGTATACAGAGTAGAATTTTTTTAACTACTAAAATGGAGATACTTGAAGATGCACATGTATTTTCTATATAACACTATATACTTCACTTGGGAGAAAACATCTCAGAAACCTTCCTAAGGTTACATGAAAGAAAAGGAGCTATAGGAAAGTAAATTGCTCACAGTGTTTTTAAAACCTCAGAGTTTGTTACTGTTGAAGGACATGGGATCTGGTTGGGATAAGTTTTCTTCTTCTACCTTAAGAGAATAGAACTTTAAATTCCTGTGCTTTAGTAGAGGATATTGCTAGACCCTTAAAGGAGCCCGTCTCCAGAAAACAGCTCTCTGCAAAGAGAGGAAAATGCACTGGGAAAAATGTCTGTGACTGGACACAAACCAGGGAAAAACAAGGAAAGGAAGGGAAGGGAAGGGAAGGGAAGGGAAGGGAAGGGAAGGGAAGGGAAGGGAAGGGAGGGGAGGGGAAGAGAAGGGGAGGGAAAGGGGAGGGAAGGGGAGGGAAGGGAATGAGGAGACCCTAGGCACTAGCTAACTTTGACACTGGGTCTGCATCTCACAGCTGCCTTGCTAGAAACTCAGAGGAGCTCAGTGCATTTGGCCCTTTGTGTATACGTGGTTAGTGTTGGTTCTGAAGACTGTAGGCAGAGAATTGCCATGGTGGTTACTGCTCTTCTCTACTGCTGAGCTTCGTGTATTATTCTGAAAAGTCAGCAATCTTCAGGGTTTATCTTCCTCTTAATATAGTTTTTACTCTTCACAAACCAGCTGCTGCATTTTCTGATATTTTGTTCGTCACTAACTTAACAGTTTTGTGTAACTTTTGTGTAACTTTTGTGTAACTTTTGTGTAAAAGTTGTGTAACAACGTTTAATCTAGTGTGTTATGTTGCATGTTTTAGGTGAGAGACATCTCTGTGTCAGCCTCATAAAGATGCCAAGTATCAAATAACTGTCGTATAATTTATGATTCAAATCAACATATTTCAATTTCTCATTGCACAAACCTTACCATACTCATAACTATACAGTAAATCCTGAAGGAAAAATAGAACTAAAAAAAAGGTATATGTAACTAACATTTTTTCCTTTGATAAATCAACTTCTGAAGATGTTGAAAGCCATGATGCTAGGAATTCACGATACCTAGAAGGTAGGAAGAAAATAATAACAACAATTGTAAAGAAATAATAAAGGGATAAGCATAAAAATATGCTCAGCTTTCAAAAACAAAATAAGATCCACTGTGTGAAGCAGGCCAGGTGAATGGTACTGATGGCTAGAATAATATAAATATTATGGGTTGTTAATTTCTTGCCATGTATTGAGAAATACAATGAAATTATGAATATTTTTCTTTCATGGAGAAACACTGACAATACTTCATTTTTGTAAATCATATTTATATTTTTTTTAATACTCATCTGTTCTTGGATATGAAAATATGCACAGGGCTATGTAGCAGAAGGCATTTGAGGACTGAAGTTTTGAGAGACTATCTTAATGAGGAAAAAAAAATGTGTTGAATAGCTTTCTAAAAGAGTGAAAACATTCCAGAAACTTTTTAGTAGAGTCAGTCTTTCAGAAATCCCTAAGACTGAACCTCAGTGTGGTTGCTAAGCTTAATAGAATTTCGCTTACCAAAATGAAATCAGAGAACTGGCAGAAGTGGAGGTAGAAGATCTCTGATTTCCCAATTGATATGCTATCTTAAGTATATATTCAAGATGTATAATTAATATATTTCTTAATATATTTCAAAATGTAGCTAAGATTTCACTCAAAGCTAAATCTCAACAAGCACAGGAGGCACAGGAGGTTTATACTTTTGAAAAAACAATGTTCAGGAAAAAGAATTGTTCTTATTCATTATCTTAGTGAACATTTAAGTTCACATTTCTGAGAAACTTTTCTTCCATGGAGCGATCTTGTACTTGGGCTTCTGCAGTTCCTTGGGATATGTCAACGTAACTGGACACAGATAGACAAAAGGAAGGAGATATCTACAGTTCTGAAATCATGTAGAGATTATGTTTGCTGATATTATGTGCAGGCTTTAAGGACCTTGTCAGGGTCCGGTGCTCAGAAACACTAACAGCTTGTAGGTTTCTTCTAGAATGAGTCATTTTCCCTCACCTCAGAGGATTAATAGGTCTGGCTTGCAAATATCTCACCAGCTAGGTGTCCAGTGACAGGTGAATAGTTTTGCACGGTTTGCATAGTAGTTAACATTCTCTTCTATAAGAAAGGAAGGACAGATAGGAAGTCCAATGCTGTTCTGAGGAACAGTTGAAAATGTCACAGTAAGAGGAATATTGAGATGGGACCACATACCTTTTCACAGGGAGGCATGATAGGGACCAAAGCAAGAACTATAGATAGAAGCAGATGAATTGCATGGTGTGTTTCAGGGAAAGGTATTGCATTGTCACACAGAGTTGTTGTTTTTTGTTTTGTTTTGTTTTGTTTTTTGGTTTTGTTTTTGTTTGTTTTTTTTCTAGAACATGATATCTTGTATAAGGGATGAGAAGACCCTGGATGTCTTGGAGACAAGCTGTCATTCAAAGCTCAGCAGTGAGGAGAAAGCTAAATTACACCACAGACTGAAAGGCTGTTGATTAGAAAGCCCATGTCTTCTGGAACTCATAGTCTTGGGAGTTAAATAAAATTTACCTCCCACTATCTCATAGGAGCCAGTTTCCTTAATCTCTCCCAGTGCCTTGTACTGAAAAGGCCAACAGCCAGAGTTAAATCAGTTTAACAACACTTATCTGACAATCAATATTGGCTTGAATATATAGAGTTAGGGAATGTTTAGTATTATGCATCTGTGAGAATTGTACCACTGACAGGGAGAGATTGAGATTACCTTTCCTCAATTCGTTGTGAGCATTTGCTTCATATAGAGTATCTGGCAATGAGGCCACTGGTGATGGTGTTTTTCAGATGAATAAACCCATCTGTGTTTTTGCTGACATATGGTAGAAGGTTCATCTATAAACGAGTAGGAAAAACAGTACACCAAAAACTCTTTTGTGTCTTTGATGAGGTGAGACATTCCTGATCTATGCCTCTGTGCAGAGCAGAACAACTGTGTCTTATTTTCTGAGGTAGTTTATTGAGATGCACCAGTCTAGCCTGTTTCCTATTCCTTTAGTAAACATGAAAAAGGAAACAGTACCAGAGGGCCCTACTGAGTTTTACTCTTGATTTCTGGAGTTTAGAATTGAGCCGGCATTTCAATCAGCTTGACCCTTTTTTTCTGATCACTTAGCAAATATGCTCTTCACCACCAATCACATGGTGAAGCAGCAATTTTCCAAAAGAGATGATTACATTTTAAGTGCTTTTAGCCCTTCTTGCATGTGTGGGAAAATCCATTATATTTTCTGCTGAGCTAATATTTAGTAACCTCAAGTTCTGACAGACCGTGACATGAGCAAGTTGAGAGGAATGGTCCTATCAAGAAAGCCTTTCATACAGGCCTTCCATCCCTTTCCCTTCTACTCTCATGGAAAAACTTACCGAGACTCACACTGTAGTCGAGTTAGCATTTGCTCTGTTCCTAGAAATGAACCAGAGGACCTGCACCAGAAGAAATCTGTATCACACTCTTTGTTGGAAAACTTTTTACTTTCTCTGGCATAGCAGAGACAACCTATACAGAAGAGTTAAATGGAGATGAAGTGCTTCTAATGCTTGTGAGTCTGTCGTTCTCTGTATCTGCCCTGACAGTCTTCCAGTTCTCAGATGTTCATGAGTGAAGGTGACTAGCATTCAACGTATTAGCCATTTCAACATCTGAGTTACAGTTAAAATAAAAATTAAAAAAAAGGAAAAAATCATAATTGAAAAATAAGAGGAATAGACTGATTCTAAGAGCATGAATGAAAGTGAGAGAATGAAGTGCATACAGCTTCCATACAGAAAAGAAAACCTAGTAATTATTCCTTGCAAATGGATGCAGTCTTTTATATAAAAGTGAACAGAATGATTCAATACAAACTAGAGATTTTTTTCTGTGGTGGCTGTGTCTTGTTAACTAGTATGTACAAATAAAGAAGAATATTGGTGTGTGGGTGTATGGGTGTGTAGATAAATCAGTATTTTTTTCCTAAATACAAAAAAAGATAATGAAAATTTCTTCCTTAATAGAAAAATATGCCTGCAATACATTAGAGCCCAATAGAAATTTAAGCAGTGTGAATTCTGAGTAAAATGCATTGCAGCATTAATAGAAGGAAAATAAAAATAAGCATGAATAGATATGATATGCAAAATAAATAGAGGCAATGCTTAGTGATTCTCCTTCAGTATGCTACTCTACATTCTTTTCAGGGAGAAGTTCATCAATCTATATATCCTATATATCAGTCTCCTTCCCCCAAAAATTTTACTGACCCACTGAAGCCAAATCTGAGAGGGATTTAGGTGTCCAAAGACACTAACTTCTTAGTCTTTTCTCACAAAGCACAGTCAAGGAGTTTCTTCTCAGTCTCTTGGTGATAAGTCCAGCAGTACAGCTCTTCTGTTTGTTAGCAGGGAATTCTAAATTGTGCCCTTTTAAACCAGTTTGCTGGGCAGCTGAAAGGTGTCGTCTTGCTTACCCTATTCTGAAGGATACGTAGTTCAAGTGGCAGCTTCCTGCAGGAGATTACTGGCTCAGAAGTGTGCAGGCTTAGCTTTACACTGGCAGAATGGAGTGGGTTTTCCAAAAGACCCCACAGTGACTGAGAAATGGTTGCTGCAAAGCAGGAAGTCAATAGCAGCCACTGGACTGTTAAAAAAAGGATATGGAGGGAAGCGGGAAAATTTTTTTCAAACCCTTTCTGACTTACTGCAGACTAAATTTTCCTTATTTAAAAGACTTCCTTTTTCAGGCTATTTACAAATAAAACCTAACTCAGAGATCATAACTCAATTTAATGTCTTCTGTGTGCTCTAAAGAGTCAGGAGATTCACTGAAAGTAGTCTGAGTTCAGGCCTCATCACAGCTGATCACTCAGCACACATTTAACTAGATCAACGTGTCTGAAACAGAGTTGCCTGCCTTTGGCAATGCTGGTAGAGGGTAAATATGGGAGAAGATAAACAAAGGGAGCATTGTAGGAGAGCAGCAAAATAGTGGCAATAAGGATCTGGGACAGGCGGAAGTAATAACTTTAGTCTTCATCATGACTATGATGACCAGCTCTAGAAACTAGCTATTTACTGCTCTAATTCACATGACTGGATAATTACTTAATTGTCTGGCTTTTCTTGACATGGAAAGGGGCATATTTCATAAGCTTCTTGAAAGTAGGCTCCTTTCAAAAGAGATTCAGAAAGCAAAGAAGATTCACTCAAGTATTGGAAGTTCCTATTCTTCAGACTGAAGGAAATGTGAGTGTCCTAAAACCTGTATCATGTGATCCCAGCAGTGTCCCTGTAAGCTACAGTCAACAGCTCTTTCCAAAACACCCTTAATTGTCTCCTTTTGTTAACTTCAGAATTTCTGTGAGATATCTCTTGAGGGGACATTTGGGGCTAAAGCAAAATACAGCACTATTCTGATAAACATTGGTCTTGATCTTGAAAGTGAATGAGGCAAAAGATGCTAGTTGACATTCATCACTTTTGCTATTTAGACATCAGATAGTGGGTCTCTCGCAAGAGACTCTGTACCCAGTCTCTGAAAATCAAAACTGGTATCTAAAATCCTTTAATACTGAAACTGTGGACTGAAGTTCTTACATTTGGAGTTTGTTTTCTGGGAATCTGAAAAAAATATTCTCCTCAGTATAGACTGATAGTTTAAATTCAAAGAAGAAAACAATGGAAGAATATTCCTTCAAAAATGCTTAAAAATATGCATGACCATCATTTTCATTTTTAAAATGAAACAGAGATGTCTGTGGCTCACTTTCAAAGGTTTCAAGATTTTGCTATACTTATAACCAATGAATTGGAAATCCGCATGAAAAATGGCTTGCAAGCTGCACAAACTCTTTGATATATATATATATATTTCCATGTATAGCATCCTAGCAGAATTTGTAAACTATTTCTTGATGGAGCTGAAAAACAAAAACTGCCAGAACATCTGGGAAACTGTAATGTGCAACATCTCAGCCAGTCACACTCACAGAAGTTGAATACATGGTAAATAAGTATGATAATTGTATTTTTCTTCCAGAACTGTGGGTTTTTGGGGTTTTTTTCTAGACCTAGGAGAACTATCAACAGCCTCAGACAGCCTGATAAGAAATCACACAGACTGAAGTAAACTTAACTATTAGGTCTTGTAGAGAAGTATGTTAGTGTGTTTAGATGTACAGGCATGAGTTTTCTTTGCAATTCACAAACAAATGTCATTCTAAGTAGAAGTGCTTCAAAGGAATAGTAGCCAGTGCACCTCTGTAGGCTATTCTCAGTGCCTTCGACAAGGTGGCAAGATTGATAACAATTCACCTCACCTTGAAGAAAGTTCCCTGCCTGTAATTCCCTTTCAGGCATCTCAAGGGAACTGCCTATTTGAAAGTGTGTCCAGAGGCAGTTCTTCTGAAGAAAAAATATGAGGTTTTCAGAGAAGATATAATGGCAATATTTGAGTACCATATGAATACCTTTTTTCTGGCATAGGATAGAAAATACAGTTATAATATCTGTGGACATTTATTTCAAGTTCTGAATGTAACTTGATGATCATATAATAATACACACTTGTCTTCTGGAATCTAATCGAAAGTTTGTCACATTTTACTTCAGAAACATTAATAAACTTACAACTTCGAGTTATGTTTTTTTCCTAATTAACACAATCAATTTGCAGTACTTTTACAATTTAAATTCTGCCTCTGACTGACCTTTAATTGGCAGATGATTCTTCTGAGCAAAATACAAGTTTTAACATGCCTTATTTCAACAGAAGGCACTTTGTCCATTCAGTCTCATGAGATGACATTGTCCTCAGGTCCTTGCTTTGTTCTTCAGCTCACTTTTTCTTTCTTTCTATCTATGGACACCAGCCTTAACCCTTGGAATTCCTCACAAATTTCAGAGATGAATTTACTGATCAAGTTACTGCACCTTACCATTTGCTATGCTGTACGAACTGCTCATTTGTACTCATTTAGTCTACAGTATTTTAAGTTAATGCATTTATATGAGTTTAACATTATTGTTGCTTAGACAGCTTTCATTGCGTACAATACTAATCACTTTGCTCAACATATTCTGTGTACATATATTGGTCAGGACTTTGTGTTTTATTTTTAATTTGAATTGAGTACCTGATGATGTTAAGCATTTCCTTTGAACTATAATTTTTCTATCTTCTGGACTGTAGTACCTCATTCTGCCCCACAGGGAGACCAACTTAAGTCGGTGAGACTGTTAGGTTAAGCTGAGTAAGTTACTACTCGATGTAGGAGATGAGGAGCATTTTAAGCACCCACGAACTCACTGCCATTTACATTTTGATGAGTGCAACTGCAATCGAACTTCATTAGGTTAGGTACCTGTCTCTAGCTTGTCAGAAAAAGATCTAAAGCATTTACCATTATAATTGAAAATAGGGTTTTGAGACATGAATATAAAATTTTCTGCTTTATTCTTGGTACAATTTCATAAATTGTATTTTACACTTGATATGGCTTTTGACCTCCTCCTGTCTGTTGTTTTTCATTACTTATAGTTTCTCAAAGGTACAGACCTGTTTGTTAACCTCCCTGTCTATCTCTACCACAAATTGCCTAAAGAGAAGAAAAACTTTTTTTAAAAAATTTTGCCTCATACCCCTCACCTTAAGCGTATTGAAAAAGACCAAAATTTAACACACATGTACATCCAAAATGCTTATAACAATCCATAGCTATTATCTTCCTTTTTAGAAGGAAAGTCGCTAAATACTACTTTCACACAAGGAGGTAAGGCATTTTCCCTCTTGCATCTTAATTTCTGGAAAGCAGATTCAGATTCAGATAGAGTTCATTTTATTACTACTGAACACACTCATTTAAATGTCACAGAACATACTTAACACTCACATTTGGAAAAAAAAAAAGATATTTAAAGATATTTAAATGTAACATGTCTCCTCAATCCAGTTCAAGTTGAGAGCTGTCTATTAGGCCAGCATTTAGCAGGATTCACTATGCTATTCCTAGCCTATAG
Organism: Eudromia elegans; assembly: GCA_003342815.1. Lineage (NCBI taxonomy): Eukaryota > Metazoa > Chordata > Aves > Tinamiformes > Tinamidae > Eudromia > Eudromia elegans. Next base: position 934,774 of record PTEX01000235.1, on the reverse strand, counting down.
ACACATTTTGTTCATTCATTACTTTAAGCACAGATCTCAAGTTGCATAATTGTATCTATGGTAGGAGGAGGGGAACCTGTAATGTTAATTAAATTTGCCACTTCTATAGGTTTTTAATTAACTTATGACCCACTCTGCAAATATCTGATTGTATTAGTTGGTTTCCAAAAATAGCAAACACATTAAGCATTATGGGACCAGAAAGATGCATAAAATGCCTGGCTTTACACAAATTGTCCTCTGTCATCGCTTACCTTGAAGTATACATGTGAAATATATTGTCTGGAAAATCAATACAACTTTGTCACCTTGTCATTATCCTAAATGGTCATTAGGTGTCATTATCATTGTTATCTGAAAACAAGGTCAAAATTCATCTTACGTATCTTACAGAAGCACTTGGTTAAGAAATAATATCTTTTTGAAATACTATGGGTAGGACACTGCCTTAGGCAAAATTTCTGAGTTTTGCAATTTCCTAGGATCTATCTGGAAAGGTATTCCTGGAACTGGATTAAGAAAGGCTGAAAATGGTTAACACTATAAAGGTATAAAGCAATGGCACAATCAGAAGAGAAGAAAACAATCATGAACATTTGCATACTATAGTCACAACTATTACTTTGATTTGTAAAGTTAGTGGGAAAAAAGTGTATATAAAGAGGTGGAAAATAATTTAAACGTCCTAGTGCAGAATGTGGAAGAGTTTGATTTCAGTGCCTTAAAGAACCTCTGCAACTTGAGGCCATATTTTAAAAGGAAGAGTCTTAAGAAGTTTACTTGGACAAAACTTGCCACTAGCAGGTTGTCCACTGAATTACTATACTGGTTGCTATATAAAAATTCTATGTCTTAGTGCTTTCTCGTAATTATTCAGTATTTATAGAAAAGTCTACTGTAGCATGATCCAATGATCCAAAAGGTCTAATGGGAAGTAGAAAATAGCAGTGTTATTTACAACAGAGAATGCCAGATAAACATTATTTCCTACAAGACAAACTTGTGAATCTGGGAAGGAAAGGTATGCAGAGTAAAAACATGTCAGAACAGTGCCTGAATCACTGGTGTTTCTTTGATAAATTGCAGAACCCTCATTCCACAGAAAATCTTGCATAAAGGGAATCACAGGGAATCATTTGGGTGCATCTCTTCTCACCATCCAGTATTCTTTCCTTAGTGCTAGTGTCAGATATTTCAAGACCTGGCTGTTGTTCTATGGGGGAGAGGTTGAAGCATTTTCCAAAACATGACTGCTGGTCGACCATGCATGTTAAACCTCAACACCCTTCATGTGAAAGTTCCTACACTTATTCACCCTTCAGCCTGACACCATCTCAGCTGCAAAAAGTTCAACAGCAGATGTTAGTTATCAGCCTTAACATAGTGCTATGTCACATTGCTTCTTATAAGCCCAAAGAAATTTCTCATATTTTGCCTACAAATGAACTGATATTCTTTAGTGTTTATCATTAAAACCATTGCCTTGCAGTCACTGGTAAGGAGTTTGCCCAGAGAGTCATTATGCTGTAACACAAATTCCAGTGTATGCCACATATTTTAAAAATGAAAAGTATGCTAGTAGTGACATTTCTGCAACCTGCATGCCTATCATTACATATATAGGAGAGATTTTCAAAGCAGTTTATCAGAATTGTCAGATTTCTTGATTTTCTTAGTGAATGTCTAGGTGTGACATTGACAAGCTATTATTTCATTAACAAGGCAACTCTTGCTAATGGGAAAAATAGGAATCATTGGAGATTTTTCTCATAAAAATCTGTTAACATGTAATGATGTGAACTTACATCTTTCCACATTTTCTATAGCCAAAGGGTTACAGCAGGTATCATTCACTACTGCACTATGACAGTTCACGCCTTTGTAACTTTTTGTAAGTCAGTCTGATGCATGTGCAGTCAATGTCAAATCAGTGTCAAATCTGATCTTATCATGGCAACTCTTCTATAGGAATATTTGCAATTATAATGACAATGCTCTTATATTCAGTGTTTAATGACTAAAAAGTTCCTGCATGCATTTTGTATATCCATGATATATTCGAAATAAGCAAGGTCATAAATAATGTCATTCTGTGCAGATTTTGTGGATATTTGTATATTTATTTTATCTCAATTTAAAAATGAACAAAAAAAAAAGAAATTAGGGAAATCATCCATCAGGATAGTTGATTGTTTATGGACACACTGAACATTTTTTAAACATTATTTTCATCAAATAAAATTTCTGATTTGTTAAATCTGCTTCAGAATTGAATCATACTACCTAAATGTGTTATCCCACACCTGCTGGAATTCAACTCATGATGCACAGTGAATAGATAAAAAAGATGTAATTGCTTTTGATGTAGAACTTATTCTGTTCTTTTCTATTTACTTAGAGGGCCGGCAGATGCTAGACACGGTATTCACAGGCTGCTCTATTCCTCAGTTTGATTCAGCTGTTGCTGGAAACTTTCTTTTTTTGGGCCCATAAGTCACCTAAACCTATTGGACCACTGCTAAGACTTCCCACCACTCCCATTATGATCTCTGTTCATATCATGGCCTTTCATATGAACTTGTTGCAGCTTTTCAGCTACCAGATAAGTGATTCTATTAAGGCAGAAGTTACATTGACTCTCTTAGTCACCATATGAGCTTGAAATGGTTTTGTTACTGCATTGCAATCCTGCTGGATAACCCTACCAAGGAATGAAGTGCACAGCTGTCCCAGTAGTGATCGTGCCGTCCAGCAGTTCCCATATCCTATTAAGTCTCAGATCTTAACAATGTGCAAAAATGCTCTCAGAAATGAACAAATGAGAAAAGTGGGCAATGTTTCCCATGTATTCCTGTATCCAGTAAATTGCTATTTCTCTATCTCTTCAGAATATACAGTTTGCCACTTGTTCAAGGTGATGCTGTAAGGTTTTTCTCTTTTTTTTTTCTTTTAAAGCCTATATGATATAATAAATCACAACTAAAGCTGGTGATTAATAATGAGGCACTTCGTAGTGAAGCCTCTGCAAAGGAGGAAATTGTGCAAACAGGCAGAGTTATCTGTCACCACATGACAAAGTTCAAGTTTAAGAAGCTACTTGTCAAATACAATCGACTGAACGAGTGATAGATTAGATCTTAATAGCAGTAAAAGTAAGCTATAAAGCATTGCCTTCCCTTGCAATATAAAAGCCTCTCCTTTTAAACACTTTATGATGAAATGAAGTAAAGCAAAAAAAAAAAAAAAAAAAGTAGTGGGAGACCAGTAATGTTTCTTCCTTACCTGGAGCATAGTGAACTGTGTTAGCACTTTTAATGCTCAACTGAAGTCAAGGTCAATTTAACTCTTTGCTCTCAAGTTAGCTTTCTTTGTTATGAAAAAGAAACATATGCAAAAATTAATCTAGACACTTTTGTAATTTCTGTAAGTTTACTAATGTCTCAAAATCCCTCTTTAATTAGCAACCCATAAGCAGTTTTGCCAATAAATATTTGATACTTTTTCAGTTCAAAAGAAATGTGGATTCTGTAAACCTGAATTTCAGAGTGCTACTGTAGCCTGATTTGTCTTGACTACTTCAATATAGGTACATAGATAACTTCTTGTTTTAGTAACTGAGGTTAGGACTCTGAAGGTCTATGCCAAAATTATTTTTTCTTCAAAATGGTCTTTACAAAATGTGAAAAACTCCCTAATTTCATTCTTCAGTGATGTAGAAGACATTATGTGTATACATGTGAATAATATATGAGCTGAAATTGCTAAACACCATGCAGCCTGGTGGTTGGAGTGCCAGGCTACTATTTCTGGGAACTATTCAGTCTTGCTAAGGATCTGCTTTGCTCTGTGATGTTGGTCACTTCTGTATAATCTCACCTCATTTAACAAAAGGAATTGAATATTCTACTCCCCTAACACTCCTTTCCCTCACCTCCCCTTGCAAAGTGCTCTGAAATCAGTGCATATTTTTTTGCCAATTAGCATGAACAGAATAAAAGTTGAGGGGGTTGAGTCTTTACTAAATGTGTAGTTAACTATACATTTACTAAATGTATAGTTAACAATGTTAGTACTTTACCTTATGCTTGGTTAAAATGGCAGGCCATGCTTCTCTTGTCAGACTTTCTCACTCAAGAGGAGACCTTCTGAAAGATATGAAAGCTGCTGCAAGAGCCCCAAAGAACAACTACACGGAGTGAACTGGAAGTTGCAGGTAAGCTGCTAGAATCAAAACCTTTAATATATATCAATATATTACATACAAATATATATGAAGAAAAGTTTCATCAGAATTAAAAAAAAAAAATAAAAAAAGAAAAGAAGGATCACAAAAAAAAAAAAAAAAAAAAAAAAAACATAGTTATTACCATAGGGCTTGCTTTGGAAAGATACAGGAATTCTCACCATCAATCTTCCTCAAGGAAGTAACATTTCCTAGATTTTTATTTTCTGGGTCTTGATAACACAGGGCTGAAGCACTCGTATATGTCATCAGGTACAGTCCCATCCAATCCTATGCAAAGATTTCACACAACTTCTTTGATAAAAGAATCAAGTACCATCTTAAAACTCCTCAAGTTTTTTTCTCCGAATATGTTTTCTGGAAGACCCTTTTAGAATTTTATCCTATGAACATTAATAGCTATAAGATTAATCACTATAATTTTATTTATACGCTAAATGAATTTATTCCCAACTTACCTTTGTTTACACTTTTTTTTTGTCATACCAATATTATTCTTCAGATTTAAGAGCTCTTCTGCCTCTCCAGTTCTTATTTCCTCTTAGTAGAGTAGTTATATTCCCCTTTTCCTTCATCTTGCTGGTTTGTATAGGTTGCCAATCTTCTTCTAGAAAGTCTTCTAAAACAGTCTTTCTAAAATGACTTTTGTCCATACACTGCAAGCTGAATTTCTGCTTCTCTGAACTGAGGTAACCATACATGTAAACAGTAATTGATACGAATTCTTATCATTCTTTCCAGAAATAACTTTGGTGCTGGTGCTTTCATTTACAGGAAGTACTTTGCTTGGTGTCCCATCAAACTATGTTTGCCTTCTTTTGTGGCAGCTTTAAAAATGGTAGCTCAATATTAAACAGCCTTTTCTCTCGTATACTATTGATGTATCTACATTTTAAAAAAAAAATCTTTAAAATATTTTTCTTTTATTTGGCTTGGGTTTCCTTAGGCATTCAAATTATTTTCAAATATATAGATTAGATAGTAATGCTTCATAGCAATGAAGCTGCCAGAACTGGAAAATTCACAAGTGATCTTCATGCCTACATTGGTATCCTGGAGCCAGTCTTCAGGTATGATCTGTCTCTCTATTCAACATCCTTACTACTTCTAAAGACAAGTATGGTAGTTCAGACTGAGAGAGAAATCTCTCTGCATCCTTAAAGCATTTGCATCCTTTAGCAGGAACCTTAAATGTCTATCACTGCATGCCAAAATCTTAAACATTTCTGTTAGTATCATGAAGAGTTTGACAAAAACCAACCCACAGTAAAAAACAAAAAAAAAATTTAAATAAACTAGGAATGGCCATAAATTAACTGTATTAGCATCCATTTCAGCAATTCGGATTTCTATATAAGGAAAACACCTTTTCTATTTTTCCACAAAAGTGAAATTCTTGAACGATATCACTACATTTATCCTGAACAAGCAATTTTATCCTTTATCTAAGCCATATAACCACAGAACTAGGTATCCATCTTTATCCCCTCCCTGTGCATTCAGTTTTTAACCTGCACATCAAAACTTTCTTTTATTGGCTACAATAATGTGCATTAACAAAGCAGAAGAAATTTATTCTCTCATGGTGGAGATTGCTGTGAAAACTAGGTCACTGAACTATTATTCCATATCTATCTCTTCTTACAAGATTTTCTCAGGAAAATGTCAGGAAGGAGTTTAGGAAGAAAGCATGGGGAGGATTAAAATCTATGCCATTTAATTCCTAACTGAATTCCTTCTTGTAATAAATGACACCACCTGTGCTGTAGGCCACCTAAGGGTATTCCTACCTTATTCCCATAGAAGTCTCAGTGGCTTTCTGATTCTGGAGAACCATTTTAAGAGAAATATAGAGAACAAGCTGTTCCATTGTGGCAGCTGGAGTATCTTCTGTGGATATTATCACATTATTTTTATTTTGACAACACTAATGCACAGCTGTTATGCTGTTGCATTTCTGGCACATATCTTATCAAATTAGGTCATAGCCTAAGCACCACTATTAACAGAGTATACATGGAGAAGCTCCTAAGCAGAAACAACTACTTATGTTTCAGCTACTGTAACTCTACAGAATAAGTTTTCAGATGAAGGCACTGGTCGTTTTTCCTCCTATAACTTCCACAGTTCATATGAGTGAAATGTCTACATTTTGTACTGTAGCAGGGCACTGAGCGCAGACAGAATCACCTCCCACCGCTCTTGCTGAAAGAGCTAAATGGTAATGGAAAAAGCACAAATGAAAATGGACCGGCTTCCTTAAATTGTGAAGGAGACCGCTACTTTTTGCAAAAATATTTTCTTAGCCACAATGTAAGGACAACTGCTGCACTAGGTAAGTGATGAGCAACCTACATTGGATATATAGAGATATATTGGATATATAGAGAGGTCCTGGACTTGCTACAAATGAACAGATCAACTGTAGCACTGGGACCTTATTCTGTTAGCTTCTGGAGTTGCCAGTGGTAGCATGTCTACATGTGCAATCATCAATGTAATTCCATAGCTTGCATGCCTAAAAGAATTTCAATTTTTGGGTAATATATATATTTTTTACTGTTTAATTTCTTGGAATACATTGTGACAAAATTTTAAAATATAGAAAATCTCACTCAAAATTAATAAATAAATAGAAAGACAAAGAAAGTATTTTTGAAATATCTAACAAGGGAAAGAGGAGTCTTCAGGAGAAATAAATGGAATCAAACCAATCCTTCAGCGCTTAGGAACTCTTTAACCCGGAATAGCTTCAGCACCAGAATTCAACATGAAGGGAAATACTGCATGTTCTCTTTGGCTGTAGATCTGTTCAATATAGGGACAGGGAGTGAGGAGGAGGGGGCTGGCCTCTTCTCAGTGGTGGCCAGTGATAGAACTAGAGGAAACGGCCACAAATTGAGGCACCAAAAGTTCCACAGGAACTTGAGGAAGAATTTTTTAACAGTGAGGGTGACAGAGCACTGGAACAGGCTGCCCAGAGAGGTGGTGGAGTCTCCTTCTCTGGAGATCTTCAAAACTCGCCTGGACACCACCCTGTGCCACATGCTCTAGGGGACCCTGCGTGTGCAGGGGGGTTGGACTAGATGACCTCTACAGGTCCCTTCCAACCCTAGGCATTCTGTGATTCTATGATATAGCCTTATCACATCAGCTGGTGAGAGCGTTTGGACTTTTGATCCAAGAAGAATGCCATCCAGGTCACAAGTTTCCAATTTCTCACTGTGAAAGGTCTTTTCATTCAAATAAGGGTGTTTTGGTGGAGGAAATCATGACTAGAAACATGGGCAGATTAGCCTCTCATTTATGCAACTGTATCTTGATAGAAGTAAGACAAAGTAATGTGTGACTCTGAAGTGTGCTGAATAGACCTAAATCAACATGTAGAACATCTAGTATGGTTACATTCTCCACTGGGGAAAAATAAATAGATAGACAAAATGATAAGATAAATTTGTAAGTAGAATAATTAAAAAAAAAATCCAAAATAACAAATAGAATAAATTGAAGGTTTAACTTCAGACATTCTGCCTAAAATTTCTTAAAAATATCTTATTTTCTTTTTCAGAAGAGATTGCATACATTGAACACTTATGAAGTCTGGTTTTAAACTTATAAAGATGCTGGCATAATACCCTACCACCAAGAGTCCTGGAAAGGAGGTAGCTCTTAGGTAGATGCGTTAAATTCAAACTGCCAAAGTAATAGTTCATATATTAAAATCCCAAGACCTCAGACTACAGACAAATGACCATATACTAGCTACTTTTCTTCTCAAATCATTATCTTGATAGAGTGATTTAATGTGAGTTCAGAGTTTTATTTAGCAAGAAGCATTATTGTCGTGGGAGAAGACAAAATATGTAAGAAAAGAAAAATTACTTTCTTTGCACTACTTCCTCATACTGAAGAGCCTTCATAACTCTGACAAAATCTCCACTACTTTCTATATTTTCTGGTCAGGTTCTGAGCTCTCCAACAGAGGTAACCTTTTAAAAATCCCAGTGGAGTAATACAACATCTGGTGCTTAGGTCTGTTGGAAAGGCTCTCTCATCCCACCATGTCATCACTGGCTTTTGCCTCTCTATTAAGATTGAAGCCTAAAATGGCACTTGGCAGCACCCCAGGATATTGGGAGGTTCAGAAAGACCCTGGAACAGAGAAGTCAGATGGAAGAGAGAAAGGGCTTCTATATTTGCAAACAGAAAATTATTGGCTAGAGAGAGGGACTGAAAAGAATGATGAAAATGTTCAGAAAATTGACAGGAAAAATATAGTGAAATACACATCACATGGAACACAGACATGCCATATGAAAACTGTAGGCTTGCTGTATTTTGGACTCATTAAAAAAAAAGGCTTTCCAGTATGTTTCTTAATAATTATTATTATTAAAAATTGTTAATTATTAATAATAATTGTTTTTAAGAAAAAATCTCATTTATGAAGAGCTAATAAGCAGGAACACAAGTGATAGATTACACTGAAGAATATCCTAAGAAATGCTTGAAGGACAATGTTCCAAGTTGTTACTTTTGAGATTTCTACACCCAGTCTCCTCCAAAATGAGCAGCTCCTTTCCCATGATGTGGAAATGACATATCAAAGGTCAAAAAAAATTGTAAATGGGGAGAACACAGGAACACAGGAGGAAGTAACACAAGGACAAACATAGGAACTGAAAAAGCATTTTGTTAAAAATTCTTTCTGAAATAAATTTGAACTGCTTTTGCATTATTATACTATCCACATCTAAGAGCTGGCAAGGCCTTGTAAATAAATGTTAAGTCCTCTCCAAATATCCCTGTGAAAGATAGAATCCTGGGAACCTAGACATGCTGAGCTTTGTTAATTGTTTTTATATTTGAATAAACAATATTTTTCTCATGTAAGCCTATTAGATCACTGAATTAGCCACTCGCCATTGCTTTTACAGAAATAGGGGTCTTAGTCACCCTAACCTGAGAATACAGTAAACATCGAAACTACAAGCATAGAAAATGAGTAATCCCAGTGAATATCAGAATGAGATTCCACCACAAAAGGTAGACTGAAATCCAGGCGGAAAAGGGCTTTTAAAGAATTCAAAATTGTAATTAAACTGCTAATTACATACTATCCAGTCTCAGGGGATTTCAGAGGTACAAGAGATGTGGAAAGGAGAAGAAAAAAGTGGCATGAAGAGGATAGAATCACAGGAAAAAGAAAAACCCATATGGTGAAGCAATGAAAATAAATCCACACTGTAAGATAACACCAAAAGGGAACAGACAGACGGAGAAAAAGAACATAAATATGACATTCAAGAGGGAAAAAAAATACAAGAAAGATGTCGGAAGACTGCTTAAAAAAAAAGAAAAAAGAAAGAAACCAAAATAAAACTCAAGTCAGAGCCTACTCAAGTCTACCTTGTTAAAGGGAGTACCGTGGTTAGGACAGGTCAATTTCTTCAACCAATACTACCCAAAATAGTGACATAATTAAGATCTTTGAGTTATGAAGCCATATGCCTAGGACCCATTTGTATTTGGAAGTTAAGATAGAGTTGAATAAAACATTTTTTAAAAATTTATTAAGGAATAGCTGTAAAATAATAGTTTATTTATAAACACAAAAAGTGAAAATATTGTAAAATATTATGTCAGTTAAAATGGGACATTTATTCTTTTTTGTGATTTATAAAGAGAAGCTTTATTTAATTAAATTGAGACAGCAGATTCATGTTAAAAAAAAGATATATGGTACTAAGTGTTTGCTTACCGTTAAGAAGAAAGAGAAATATGCATTTGAAGGATGAAAAAATATAGAGAATGCAATTAAAATTACCAAAATCCAGCTATACAGTATTGTATTCCAGCATACAAATCTATTCTGCTATAACAAAACATTGAATAACAAACTTCAAATTTTATATCTATATATCTGGACTACTACCCTATGAAAATGGATCAATAGGAAATATTGTTTGAGTATTCAGTCCATGAATTTCACCTTTGCCTCTGAAGTTTGTTATTTGATAAGCTAAGGTGCTCTTCTTTTTTCTCCTGTGATAGTACCTCTCTCACACTTTACTATCAGATAGATTCTTGCCTTAGTTCTAGAAAAGAATAGCTGACTAGTACAGAAACATACACAGTAGGTTAAAGAAATCAACCAGCCAGCAAACCAATAGGGAAAATAAAACAGATAACTATTAGTGGCACTTCCAGCTGAGATCATTGTAAAGATATATTTCACTTCTTTGATCACATAATTTACCATAGGAGACTATGCTAATGGAGAAATCTCTGAAGATTTCCATTAATTATCCCTAAATGGGTGAATCCAATAGAGTCCTTTGAGTGTTATTTACTAGCATGGAATGACAGTATGCTATTTGCTATTTTTAGAATCTCAGACACTTAATATACTAAATCACACATAGATGGCTAAATGTTAGTCTCTGAAGCACTTCCTGAAAATCCAGACTGAAGCGTAGGAAGATTTAAAGAGATAAAATGTAGGAGAGTTTCTGAGAAGAATCTCATCATATAAGGATTTCAATACAAAGGGAAAACTGGAACAAAACTAGCCTACAACTTTCCCTATTTTCCTGCTTTGTAGACATCATAACTGAAATCTGGCAACACAGGATATAATTTCATATACATAAAATAATTTACAATTTTTCTACTTTATTTTACAATTAGAGACTGTATATGATACAAAAAGCTCAGAGAAGTTAAATGAAGTCATGATTAGACAAAGTGTGGCATTAATCTATTTTATATGTGGTGTGGAAGAGTAAATTATCCAGAGGCCATAATGTGCTTACAAAAGCCCGTTCGCAATCTCCACCATCCATTTAAGTGTTACGCTCTGTCTAGCAGGTGCCTTCTGGGTTGATTTTCCACTTTCCTGTTCCCATCTGAAAGAGCGCACATCTCTTGCTTGAAGCACCCTGCCTCACCTGTGTAGCACCTCCATCCTTTGTTCCTCAAGGAGTGCATTAGTAACTTGTAATCAATCACCAATAACCACAGATACCCTGACCTCATTCTTGAGGTACCAGGCCTTGCTGACCTGCAGAAGACTATACATCTTAGCACAAGAACTGGTATGACAAAAAAGCACTAGTGGAGATGATAGTTAACATAGGACTCTAAAGAAACAGCCCATTTCCCAGCCTCTCTAACTGCTTCCTTGGGAAATAAGCCAACACTGTCTAGGCTTTCCTTGGCCTCATGGTCTTTCCTCTCTGTGATTGCAGAGAGCTGTGTTTGTTTTTCTCTCCATGGACAATAAATATCCCCAAAGAGAGGAATATTTCCTTCTCAAGGCTGAGAGAGCTGGGCCTCTTCAGCCTGCAGAAGAGAAGACTGAGATCGGACCTGATTAATGTATATAAATATCTCAAGAAAGGGAGTGAGAAGGATGGGGCTGGCCTCTTCTCAGTGGTGGCCAGTGATAGAACTAGGGGAAATGGCCACAAATTGAGGCACCAAAAGTTCCACAGGAACTTGAGGAAGAATTTCTTAACGGTGAGGGTGACAGAGCACTGGAACAGGCTGCCCAGAGAGGTGGTGGAGTCTCCTTCTCTGGAGATCTTCAAAACCCGCCTGGACATCACCCTGTGCCACATGCTCTAGGGGACCCTGCGTGTGCAGGGGGGTTGGACTAGATGACCTCTACAGGTCCCTTCCAACCCTAGCCATTCTATGATTCTATGATTCTATGATTCTATGATTCTCAAGAGCAGAGTGACTTCATCCACTACTTTTAGCCCCATTCAGTGAGAAGGGCAATGTTCCCAAATGTCTGACCATCACACAGGATATGAATTCTATTGCCATACTTAAAATCTAGCACCTGGTGTCCAGATCTAGAAGGAATTTTAGATGTGAATGCACAAGACAAAAAAAAAATGACAACAGTGGATGAACAAAAATGTTTATTCCTTTATCAAAAAATTACCACAAGCACTTGTGAATGTCATCTGCCCTAGGCTCTTAAGGAGGCATTCCTGTCCCAATTGCTTTTTCTTGAAAAGAAGAAAAAGGAGAGGGGGAAAAAATACCTGATAAATAGAATGGAAAGTAAGCCTGACATCCAGCTGATTACTAACATGAAAAAATGGTATCCACCAATAAACAAAGAGGAACTTGTATATCCTTTTTTTTCTTCTTCTTTTCCAATGCCATTCTCTAAAATAATTTGTTTTGACTCTTTATTTGGATAACAGTGAAAAGAAGGTTATTAAAAACTTATTTAACAGTCATGAAGTTGCAGTTTTTGTATCAAAAATAATATTTTAAAAAATTTGTAATTAATTATTGTTCAAGGAGAAGAATGTTGCTTTAGTTTTAGTACTAAAATAAAAGGAAAAGAAAGAATGTAGTCAGCAAGTACTACCATTGTAGTTTTTATGCCCCAAAGCTATTTTGCTGGAAAAGGCAGGCAATGCTTACTAGCTGCTATAAAATGCTAGAAATGCTAAATGCTTGAAAACTATCAGCAAATAATCAGTGTCACTAAAGAACACAGAAATGAACAAAGGCAACAAATTGCCTTTAGAGAGATAAAAGAAAAAAGAAAAAAAGATAATTCTTAGCAAATTGCAATTAGGATGAAGATTAACATTTCAGAAAATTTCCTAAATAAAATGTTCACTTTTTACTAGAATATTTGATTTCTCATGTTAAAATTTGAATTTGTTGTCTTTAGTGCTTAAGAGGCAGAAAGGCTTCTGATGACAAACATAAGTATGCATTTAGGATATTTTGATTGTATGTACTTAGGAGTATTTTGAATTATAGTATAGTTTATAGGGTGCATGTATAAATATAAATATATAAAAAACATGCATAAACATATATCTTCTGAATATTTTTTTTTCAAATTTGAGGAATGTTTTAGAACAGCAGCTATTCCTAACTGTTAAATATATATTCACAGCTGTTAAACAACTTATTGTTAGTGAACTAATAGGGACAAACTGGCTGATAAATATTAACTTTTAAGAGTCTTTTTAACTTTTCTATTGAACACTTTCTATTTATGTATTTCATCACTGAAAAATATGTGGTGTGCTTCAAATACACCTAACTATTTGCCTTTCAGAAAATCAGTAGTAGAACTGTCCATCATAAAAATCTGCAAATCTAATGTTATTACAGATGTGAAGGATGCTGTTTTCTTTGAAATAGAAACTTTCTAGACACTGGTATTTCTGAAGACAACTTGTATTAGCAACCAGCATCACAAAGCTGCAGGCTAGGTACAACTCTTGTGATTGACATTACTAATGACTTTTCCCAGACTTATTGTTCTGGTTATGTTCTCTATGCTATGGTTCTTTGCAAGAATACCTTACAGTGATGAATTACAAAAATGTATTTATTGTTAATATTAATTTATTTATTGTTATTATATGCTAACCACATAAAGAAATGGCTTGGTTTGGGCTAAAGGCAACATATGACCACTAAAGCCCTTAGGAAAAATTAGTAGCTTCTTCCTCTCCTTCTGTGTGTGTGTGTCTCTCTCTCCCAGTCTCCTTCTTTCTTCATTCTTTTTTAAAATAAAATAAATAAGCATTTAATTAAAATGTTTCTCCAAATTAAGTAGCAACAAAATAATAACAGAAAATTAATGATATGAGAGATTAGACAGCAGTTTGGATCCATCCTACAAAATACCACTTGCCACTGTTAGTACTATCATATTTCTCAAAACAACCATTCTAAAATTATAAGTCAGAATAAAACAAAACAAAGTAAACAAACAAATAAAAAACCTCACTGGCTCCCAGACTTACATGACTCATTTCTAAGGTACATAGAAATCCAGCATTTTGAGCAAGGCCTCATTGCTGAACAGCAAACCCCAGGGCCCTCTGTGACAACTCTGGTATACCTGCCACATATTTCTTCTAGAACAACACACCACATCTGCCTTCCAGCATTCATTCCTTCCCATCAGTATAACTTCATCAAGAGCAGCAAAACAAAGCAGACAAAACACCGTAATAGCTAATACCATTAAATTTAGAGCATAAACAACTTCTCACTAGCAAGTGTCCTAACACGAAAAATAGGTTTAAGCTGAAATACCTGGCTCTTATTTTTGAGGCAATTACACCATGCCACCTGAAAAGTTCAGTTTGAACATATCCAATTTAAAAGCCAACAATCACAATTTCACTTAAGGTTTTGCGGATATCCTAACATTTATTCTATTCTTTCATTTCCTTTATATTTAGTCAATAAGTTGTGGGTATTTTTGTCACCTAAGAATTAAGGCAGGAAAATGCCCCATATATCCAGGTATACGCTACTTCCCATTAGAAGTGGAAGGCATGCTTTTAGCACAGCATTGCTCTATTTCAGATATTTTAAACTGAAGTAACGTCTGTATTAATTTGTACTGAGACTAACAGTGCCTCCGTTGATCAATCAGTTGTGGGTTATTGCTAAAACAGTGCAAACCCAACTTTGTTCTATGTCATTCTAAACAAGTAAGGGAATTGTACAGATTTAGGCTATCTAGAGCAGGTCTAGAGAGGTAAGTATCTCTACACAGTTTAAATGATGCTTGAACCCTGGTATTGCAGAGCTCCTTCTGAATTAACATAGCTATGTTTATGGGAAGAGGAGTACTATTGTAAATGAGTCACGTTGTTAGCCCTTCTCATGTAGACATCTAACAGTATTGCAGTTTGAAAGCCGTAGTGGTGGGGGGAAGGAAATACCAAATACTGTGTTAGCTATACGCCCAGCTGTGGCAGTATCGGATTCATGAACAGTCTGTCAACCGTAGGTCTGATCGCCTTCCTAGGAGCGAGTTAAGTTCCCAAATAGTGTGATCAGGTATGAGCTCGACACTGGCAGTATCGGGCTCACGAACAGTCTGTTGACCATAGGTCTGATCGCCTTCCAAACAAGTAGACGAGTTCACAAATTGCATGATTTATTCAAATGCAACATTTACAAAGCAGGTTTCAGATGTCAATCCAGGAAATTCTCTACTACAGCATGGGGCTTTTTAGCTAGCTCTGATGTACGAATGTGCAATCATCACTCACCCCAAAAGATGGGAGAGGACTCTCAGTCTTGATGAGTCTCCTCAGGTGGCGTCCCAAATGGAGGGGAGTTCTGAGTCTCCTTGGGTGGCATCCCGACCTGAGAGGAGGAAAGGTTCAGCCTGTCAACTGACCCAGGAGTTTCAGGAGTTAGGATAGATTCTTCCTTCCTCCATTCTTTCCTCTTTAGTTCACCTTTTATGCTTTTCTTTACATTCAGGTAGAGCTTGAGTGACTATAGTTTAAAGGTATAGTCAATAGAAAATCTAGAGTGCATGCTCAGTAAGGAGTGGTCGTACCTTGGAGGCAGGTAACTTTTGGGATGGAGGTGTGTTTTGACATTATAATGAGCTTATGATGAGCAAAGTTCAAGCAAGGTTCATCCAAAAGCAGTGATTTGCCACCTTTGTTGGCTCAGCACTGGACATGATATCGTATATCTCTCATTGGGCAGCTACTGTGCAGCTGATCAGCGGCCCAGCACAGGAAGCGCAAGAGAGCTTGGCAACGATGTCTCCACTCCACTCCACTCCACCCTCTGTGACTCCTCTTTGCGGCTGTGAGGAGGGAAGATTGTGCTGCCCAGGGAACCATGGAGGGGCAGGGTTTGTGCATATCAACCTTCCTGGAAGTGGCAACTGTGAATCACCCCAAGCAAGCCTCTGTAATGCCAAAGCTTCTGATAGGTCCTAGTTTTTCTCTACGTTTCCCCCTTTTCAAGCCATTCTCCCACACATAGGAAGAATAAAGTACCAGCTACAGAGGCCTACCATTCTCAAATAACAATAGAAGGAAGCAAGTAGCCTTAGACCAGACGCCAAATTTTTAAACAGCTAAAGTTATTTAGGTGATATAAATGTCATACTGAATACCTGCACTACATAAGAAATACTAAGAATAGGTTTCAGTGAAATTTTACCAGCCAGGCCCCTCTTTCATATCTGTCAAATGTCAAAAAAATGGTGAACATCACTGTTATTTTATCATGTTCTTTTGATTTCATCCATTATTTCTTGTAATAGTAAAGTTAGAATGATATAGTTAGGTGAGAAGAAGTCTGTTTTGAGAGTGGTTCACATTTCCACATTGAGAAAATCACATTTTGATTTGATTGTACAAAGTCCTTTGGTACTCACTAATCGTGTTCACACGTTAGATAGGGCTATGCAGAAGCTCAGCACTACAGTTCAGCACCCCAGGGAGAACTTCTGGAGGGTTTGTAGGCTTAAAAACTTTCGAAAACATTCTAGTGACGCCTCTTCAGAAATCATCAGGGTTACTGGAAATCTTTCTATCACTTCAAAATTCTTCGGATCAAATCACATACTCTTCACATATATGTAACTATATACATTCCAAAAAGAGTTTTGTAGTACCAGGAGTCAATTAAAAAATAATTTAATTGTGTAGAGATACTCAGTCTCACCAGATATTGTCTGCTTATGAGATACACCATGATTCTATACTGAAATTGTCTTTGCTATTCTGTGCTTGAAAAAATGTATATTTAACATTCTGCAGCTGCCTATGCAATGCTGATTTACAGCCAGAATGAATAATTCTAAAAGGCTGATGTTTGAACACATACTACAACACAGCAGAATTAAAGGTGAGAGTTCAAGTGCTGCAATTTCAAACTATTGATCAATGGTAATTTTTGGCAGCCTTGGGATAGTGATGCCGGCATATGGCAAGCAAGTAAACTACTAAGGTTAAGTATGAATCATCAGGATCAAGGCAACACACCTCCTTTAGTTTTCTTAGATATACAAAACTGTTGCTGTTAAGTTGTGTCTTTCTTTCTTCCATACACTTTCTGTGTGCATCAAAGCAAGGTATGTCTTGAAGATCATGTCATTAGAGAGTACCAGATTAGAGCAAATATATAAAGGAAATTTTCTTTCTCTTTTCTTATTTATTTGTTGGATGTCTTGACAAAAGCAGTGTATATATTACTACTAAACTTTTATTATTATTATTATTACAACAGGGAAGCCTTAGATTACCTTCTACCTATCCTCAACCATCAAAAGATCTGCTTATCCTAGAAGCTCTTTTCTATTACACATGCATCCTTCAGAGTGTGCTATATCTTGTCAGGCTTACCAGACCTAATTTATGAAACATATTAGAGTTGGTGCTCATTTGACAAAGTTTCAAGAAGGATAATGAATGTATATGATATGATACTGCTAAGTAATTTTTTTGTTTCATTCAGCAACAGTCCATTTCTTATAATGGCATTAGGATCACGCCTTCCTGCAAGGTTCCTGTCTTTTCCGAGCACCTACAAAATAGAGTTTTCTTCCTTTTTTAAGAATTTCAAGCATGATTATGCTGCTTCCAAAAGCAAATATATTAATTATAAGAAGAATTATATTTTGCCTTTTTTTGCTACCCTGTAGTTTCATTAGAAGGGGTTATTATATTTGCTTTTACTCTAAATGCTTTATCTTCATATACCATACGTGATGATTTGTACACAAAAAATAGATGTACTTTACTATTGTCATTGCTAGTATCAAGCCATAAGCCATAGGCTTGTTCTGCCTGAACTTTTCTTGACCTCTCCCCAAATGTGTTTTATTTGGTCTAAATCTCAACTTCATTTTTTTTTTCATAGCAATTAGATCTGGATTAATAATGTAAGATTATTAATATTTTAGTTGTACTTTACTTACCTGTAGAAGTGGACCTTCTATAGTAAAAACATTAACAATTTTTGAGTGTGACAGCTCAGAGACAAAAAAGTGCCACTAGCAAAGATGAAGATAAATATCCTTCTACTTATCTACTAAAAAAAAAGTATAATAATTATATTTATGTAACTCAATTAGACTTTTTTTTGGCTTGTTTTAAAACTGGTGTACTTTTGGTGAGAAAAAAGACCTCAGACTCTTGAAGGAAGAAATATCTTTAATTTACGTTAGATGATTGATTTTATTTTGAAGATGCAAATAAAAATTTTTGGCATTTTCATTCCATATAAACAAGAGAGATACATAGTTTATAAACACAAAATCTTTATTGTAAGTCCAGGAGGGCCTTTCAGCTGCAGTTTATATTTCAAAGTTCCACCGAAATCTTCAGGGGACTTTTTTTATAGTTCCAGCTCTTTCTTCTAACATTTTGTGTGACAACAGAAAGGACCAGTTATTGACTAAAGCTGTGAGTGTAACCTGTGCTAAAAAATGCCTTACATGGAAAAGTGAATTTTGCCTTTACACAGTTCCCTCTGTTAGGAAGGGAAAAAAAAAAAAA
>PTEX01000235.1:862679-916184 GCA_003342815.1 Eudromia elegans | reverse complement strand
GTTACTTTTCTGACACACACAAGCAGACTTTTCTTACACAGTCTTTGCACTTTAAGCAAAATAACACTATAACTAGGAACTATTAATGGACAAAAGTTAAATTTGAGCACCTAAAGGGAAAATGTGGGCACCAGAAAGTCAATGGTCAGATTGTGTGTCTTTCCCAAAGAGCCTAAGTGTTCATTATGATTATATAGCTTTGGAATTGGATGGTGTCATGTAAGCAGGACCTTAAGAGTGTGTTTTCCTACATCGAGACATTAGGATTTCTCATAAGCATAGCTTAAATCTGAATTTCCTTAATTTATGTGCTCCATTAGAGGATAATTATAACAACTCTGAAGTGAATCTATCTCATTAATGCCCTGACCTAGCATTGAAATAATTTTTATTTGTCTGAAAAAAAGCAAAAACAAAATATTGAAAGTGTTTTATCCTTTTCTTGCCAGAGAGATCTTCCAAAGAGATATACATAGCAACATATTCACTGACCTTTATAATAGGCATACAGAACAAGTAAATTAGAAGATATTTTTCTCATCTCTATAGAACTGTCCAAGATAACAACTTCCTGGCTCTTGAGAAGAAATTCCCAGCAACTGCCTTTTTCTGCTTTAACCATTCTGCTGTTTGAAAGAAGTTTTTTTCCTTTCTTTTTCATTAAAAACCTCATCCTTAAGGGACTGAGCACCACAATTCATTCTCTTTGAAGAGTGTCTTCATTAGCCAGTTGTAAAAATCCTCAATGAACTGAGGAGATTTTTGTTCCTACATCACTAACATTTCACTATAATGTCGAACAGCAACAAGACTAGATCCAGACGATGTGTTCTGGCAAAAGAGTAATTCATCTATCGAATACCAGTCATGCACACTTGCGTCCATGCTTCCACTTACAGTCCCTTCTCATATCTGGGTTTTGTAAGAAACCACATGCCCAACTCTAGGAGCATGAAATGCAAGAGTATGGCAAAATGCCCACTATGGTTAACAAAATGTGAGTGTGGCTTTCTTGGGTTTCACATAAGACACTGTCCGATAATGACAAGATGGAAATTAAATTCAGCACATTGTGTACAGCAGCAGGTCATTTTGGTATCAGAGTACACAAGCCTATGAAATGTCAAGGAAGTGCTGCCCTATAGTCCCAGAGAGATACATCCTGTGGAGAGAGGGGTTTAAGGCCCTTAATATCATTCTTCCCTCACGCAAATTCTCTTTCAGTGTACTCCATGACAGCAGTAGCATTTTTAGACCAAAAAAAACCCAAAACACTGTACAAATAAATCCCTAGTAAATCAACTAGGATCACTTGTTAAAGCTTTCACAAGCATGAGACAAACTTGAAGAGACAGGTTTCCTACTTCAACACCAGGAAATTTACTCCTGGCTAAATTCAGAGTTTAGTTCCATTACATGTATACTTGGCTCATAATCACTATCAAATGCACATTCTGCCTTTTTGCAAACAGTGTATTTTTTTCCTGCTTTACACCTCAGGCTTCGCGCTCACCTGTGCTTCTATAGACTTTATTGCATACATAACCACAAATATATATTGCATATTCTGTTTTACTTTCTCCTTTCTGAATTTCATTTGTTATCTTTTTACAAAGACTCTGTAACAGGAGGAAGGAATTATCTCTCGGATTTTTTATTCCAAACCAAGCATGCTAAAGTCCAGTTCAGGGAAGCAGATTACTTTATAAAAGTCTTCCTTATAGAAGGCCTCCAGGCCTTGCTTCTCCAGGCTGCAGACCAGTTTATTTTGAACAAGAGGAGTGGAGAATGAACCCCACATGATGCACTATAGCCAAGGAAGACCTGTACAATCTAACTTTGCTCTTCCCTGGGTAATTTGCCTGAATATTAGACCCTAAAGAAGATGGAGACAATAGTGCAATAAATTTAAAAATCTAGATTTAGCCTCCAGATTATAAGAACATCTACCCCATTGACTACAGTTTTGTGGATTCCACAGTCATACTTGAGTACTCACAGTCCTGTGCAGCATAAAGTCTACGAATTCCTATCCCAGATTCTACCCAAAGACCATTCCAGTTGCTTAAAGCTTTTGAAATCCTTCTCTAAATTTGTTGGCAGGCTCCTTAATGTAGTAACTAAATGACCAACAAAGGCTAAAAATACTCGCTGTTGGACTTCGCGAAAGTCTAGTTTCCCACTTTTGCTGTATTTCCCATAAATATAAAGAAATAGATTAATCTTAGAAATCTAAGAAATAGATTAATCTCAGAAAGAGCTAGCAAAAATAATAGCAATCATCTCACACCATGTGGGATGATTGGTGAAACTATGTATTATTGCAGCTGTCAGATATTAGACCTCTTTGGTTGTCCTGCAGCGAGCCAAACAGTTCTGTCAAAAACATTTTCCTGTTTTCTCATCTTCTCCCTAGGAACCAGCGACAGGCAGCTGTTTTCTCAATCTCTGTGCAAAGTAATCAATAGAGAGAATGCAGCTTCCAAGCTTACTCAACATTTGGAAGCCCATATTAATCTTAATTGCAACATTCTTCAGATTTAAAAATGTGCTCAACAAGCACAGATTATAATCTGGAATATGTTTGATATGCTTATTCATTTAAACCATCCAGGAACATTGTGGTTTAAAGAAAAGGAAAAAAGACCGGAAAAAAAAAATAAAAGGAAGAAGAGAAAGAGAGAAACAAAAGACAACTTCTCTTGCACTGTTTTTCTTCCCTAGGAAGCAAAATGCCCCTTAGGAGTACAATGGGAGCATTTCTGTCTGCTGTACTTTGCAATCATCCAGAAACTGAAGGTTTTGTAATAAAAGATGACTCCCTAGCCTTAGCTGATGAATGGCTATAATTCTCTATCAGACATCCTGAACCATCTAGCACACCACAGCAGAGGAGAAGCTCTCTAAATCCGAATTGACGATATAATTCTAAAAGACGAGGCAGTGTTGTTGAAGGGTAACGCATTTTCCGTGAATCTCTGACAAACACTGTTGAGCAAATATATATATATATATATACATAATTTATTTACAGAGAAGAGAATTCTGAGTTGTGAAATCAGATTTTTTTACACAGTACAATAACATAATTGTGGTCCAAGAAGAGATATAAAACAGCACAAAGGAAAGCCCAGAAGTGAGCACAATCTCAGAAATCTCAAATGTAAAATCATTATGAAGGGTACAGAGCATTTGACAGATCAATATTTATTGGCACAAAGTAATAACATGTAAGTAGACTATGTCCTTGACAAATTGTTTGCATTTATATGTCTTTAAAGACCTCAGATCTTGACCAATTTTCTTTCCATAGCAAATATATGGTTTAGAAGACTTCAGATTCCCCACATAATTTCAAGCCAGTCTTCAGGAAAAAAAAAAAAAAACTTTGTGCATGAAATAAAAATCCTTGTGCATGTTTATTGGGAAATCCTGGAGCCAGTGAAGCAGCAGAGATCCTAGTTATGTGAGTGGAGCCAGGCTCCACCATCCATTTTTGGCTCCATATGGCTCCACCTCATATGTTTTGCAGAGATTTTAAAACCTTGAGGCTATCCCAGAAGCACAAATTAGAGAATAAGGAAATGTGAATTTAAGTGGATGTGAATTATTTCTTATCAAGTAGTAGGGCTGCAGTCTTTCCTGACTAACAGCCAGCTGGTCAGCTACTTATTGATCCACAGGGTAAATGCCAGCTTCAACTTGGTAAGTGCTGAATGCCCCAAGAGCCTGGCAAACCTTTCACACTTGGCAGATTTTCATTCTTTCACTTGCCAAACCCAAATCAGGCAAGTGAGAAAGCAAACACTAATCCTGTTTCCTTTCTCCCCACCCTGCATCAAGTACTAATTTTTTTTTTTTTTTTTTTTAGAAGAGGGAAAGTGATGTTATAATTTATAAGTCCCTTATCTAGCATGTTCAAACTACAGGTACCGCTAGGGGTGTGTGGGTGGACTGGCTAATCCCCATTCAATCATTTGAGCGCAGTAAGAAAATCCTTTTTTTTTTAAGTGTTAATAAACTCATGGCCAGTTCTATAAATAAGCACAAAATTGTAGGACAATTTGATTTTCATTAGATTCCTTTTTCAAATATTAGTGATGCCAAATTTTCTTATTTATACTTCCAACAAATAGCAAATGCTATGAAATATAGACTTATGAGGCCGCTGTACTTTGAATGAAAAATCAGCTGAAGGCAAAACCTGAGAGCAGTTTTCAGCTTTTAGGTAGCATTCACAACTGTGCCCCAGCAGTTTTCCTTAATGTAGCACCAAAAATAATTTTAAATAAGAACTTAACCCTGAATCATCCAACAATTTACCAGTGAGCAATAGGATTAGCCTAAAAAAAATTGAGCACTGTTCCTGCCCTTTCGAAAAACATGAAATTGAAGAACCTACTCTCTGTAATTGAAGCTTTGAATTGAGAAACGACACAGGATCTCAAATTCCCTGATTTCATACGTATTTCATAAATCTTGAAAGGTCACTGATATAAATTATCCTTTTTTTCCTTCTTCATTTTGTCTCTTTTCAACAAATTTCAGTAGTATGTCATGGTGTTCACAAGGTTGTTATAATATTTATTGTATTGACAAAAATCCCAAATTTAACCCTTACACCAAGGCAGCTGCAGAGTCTTGAGCCTTGCCTTCTGAAAATGAGTCTGGTAACACACAGAAAAAGCTCCACTGACAAAGAACAGTCACATTAGTTTGCAGTGCAGGCTCTCCTGGGTGGAAGCCTCGGTGGGTTTAGAAGGAAGTTTGAAGATAAGCAACTGGCTCAGTTGACTAGGAATGTACAATATTTTCCTGCTGCTGTCATAGCAGTATTTTTAATGTCACTCTCATTTTAAAGCAATCTAAACAGAGACTGACAGAAGGTATTCTAGTGTCTCTTTACTAGGCAGTTAAGAAATTTCCTTATAAAAACTACTTAACTAAAATAATTACTTCTGGGAACTCCTAGATACACCCTCATATTCTAATTTTTTGTTATTATTCATGTTTATCTACACATATATCAATAACTCTATATATCTATCTTATGATCTTAGTGACTTCACTTAGAAAACTCAGAGTATGTTATTTTTAACATAAGTAAATCATTGCAGAAAACAACACATGTTTAGGAAATGCATGCTTAACATAGTTGCTTTTAACACCAAATATATACAAGATTATTACATGGGCTATGAAATGTGAAATGTACATAAAACCTTGATTTCTCCTATTGTATATATAAACATATAGACTTTATATGTATATTTTTATATATGAATATTCTGACAGAATTATGTTTTTTGTTGTGGTCATGATACTTCACTTTTGATTGATTTTGATAAAAAGAATACTGTGTCCAAGATAACTCATTCAGAGATGGATGGTATATAAATAAATTAATTCATTACATAAAAGTAGGGTGTGAAGACCATATTGCAGAAAATTTAAATTTGGTTCAAACCTTCATACTTTTACACTTTTATGACAGAACTGGATCTCTGCAGATGAGCTATGTCTGCACTCAAGTAATTGCTTGTTCTATAGAAAGGCTTTTGGTAATCAGTGTCTTAAAGAAAATGAAAGGAAATGGGAAAAAATATATAATTTAAAAGTGGCTTTTTATATAATTTTGTGTATATTGACTTTTCCTATATATTTTTTAGTTGCATAAAATGGGCCACGAGTTATTCATTCTTTATGTTAACGAGAATTTTTAAAGTTTACTTTCTAAGGCAAGATGAAAACAAAAAGGACTTTAGAAAATATTTCTTTCCATTACATTTCTCCATATTCAAGCATGCAAAGTGATGAAGCAAGAAGCAGTACTGATGCATAAAATGTATGTCAATGAAAAAAGAAACTTTACAAAGTTACTTGAAAGTAACAACTTTTTTTTCTGAAAATTAAGCAGATAAAATAGTTGTGCTCTTAAAATGATAATATCTGTGTATTGTAGAATGAAAATTCAAGTTTTGAAATTTAAGACATGTAATTCTTCTGCTGCTTATGTGCATTGGGATGGCTACCATGGAGAGACAAGAAAAACCTCTAAAGAGGAGATAGATAGAATTTGACATATGCCAAATAAATACTTGGTCAACATGTGGGAAATTAATATTAGAAAGATAATACTGGAAAGTTAAGAGAGTTTGCTGGGGCACACGATTTAAACCCTTTTTAATCATTTTTTTACTGTGGGCATTGTTGCAAGCTGGGATCAGATTAACTGCTAGCTTTTGGAGGACAGATTTCAAAGATCCAGCTTTTTCTAATTTTCTGACTATCCTGTGAAATGTGCTACAGATAACAATAAACTTAAAACTTTCTGTGGCCAGGCAAGAAATTTATAGACTATATTTTTTACTTACACTCTATATTACATATACACTCTGTATTACATATACTCTTAGGTCTTATTTTTCCTGCACATGGTTTCAATCTTATATTTTTATGTGTTTGTAGGTCCTCAAAATAACAGGATTCATTAAATTATCTATATTTTTTAATCAGTGACAGAGTAGATCAGAGAGAAGATTATTATCTCTGTCACATGTACAGAAACTAGATGAACATAACTAGATCAAAACTCAATGTATTAATATCAAGCTTCTGGGCATTACAGCAGTATCTTGGAAATTTAAATGGATTTAATCAGCCCTACCAAAAGTCAGACTACATTTGTAATTTAAACTGCTCACTGTGACACATAACAGTTATGGAAGACTTTGGGACAGATGAAAAGGAGAAGTTTGAATTCTGCTTTTCCATATTTTGCTGACACATTTAAAGAGGTCTCTGGGTTTAGGAAAGAAATGCAATGCTTACTTAGGTACGTGGAAGTAAACTCTGCTGTCTGCAGCTGAGACATTTCAGATTCATGCTGTAATCTGAGAGCAGTATTTGACTTTAAGGTGTCTGAGAAAGGTAGATGTTATTACAGGGAAAGCATTGTGTTCTCTGGTTTGCTAAACTTACAAATGATGATTCTTCAGCTGCTTTTAATAAAGAGGCATAAGCATACAGAAATAGGATTTTACTTCTTAAAATGTGTAGGCTGTCAATGCACGCATATTCTCCTGAACATTTGTGATGGAAATGTGGGGAAAATAATACTATAGTCAGACAAAACACACAATTTATTTATATTATCTAATGTCCAAGGATAAAACAAGTTCTATGAAAAAGCTATTGTTTCTACTGTTAAAAAAATACATATGCCATAAAATCTCTAAAAATTCTTCCTTATCTAATTCTATACTATCTGTAAAAATATAACAGTAATGGAATCTTTCCAGTTACAACTTCAATCATATCACGTTTCAAACATACAACATGTTGTTAGTAAAAAACAAGAACTATAAGAATCATAAGAAATATCCAGCTGTGGATATTTTTATACTTTATAAAATCTTTATTTTGCTTTTGTTTAGATGGAGTTTGAATAATGTTCCAAACACTCATTGTGGCTGGAAAATTAAAAAAAAAATTAAAAAAAAAAAAAAGGAAAAGCCTAAAAAAAAAAGGCCAAAACCTTGTAGTCATAGCTAACGGTAAAAAAAGAAAGAGTAGGAAAAAGGAAAGTAGTTTGACATAGAAAAACGTGGAAAACCCAAAAAGTCTGAGTAATCTTTTGCACAGAAAATTCCAAAGTCTTATCTGTTAGTTTATTTATCACATTTGAAATTTATATTAACAAGTTTTTGCTCCACTGAGGAAAAGCTGTTTTGAAAGCAAATGAATGGCAGACTTCTGAGATAATAACTGGATATTAATCAAAAAGACTTCCAAGATTTTCTGCAAAGTATGTTGAAATTTGAAAGAATGACGAGAATGAAAATGATATCAAGTTAATCGTAACAACAATATCAAATCCATGGGTCAGAAAAAGCTCTTTGCTCCTCCCCCTTTTTTTTTGGACAGTTACACATTCATTCTCTGAAAGCAGTAATCTCCCATTGCTATGTATACATGTCAAAAATTTTCATAAAGACTAAAGCAAGATAATTTTTAACTTGTTAGTATATGCAAGCATTTAATATATACAAAAACCTAACCTGTATATTTAATCTATATACTGAAAATACCAGATTAACTAAATTGTTATCTATACTAATATTATTTACTACAAAAAAAAAGATTAATTTTTCTAGCTAGTATCTTCTGCCTTCTGAATTCTCTTTTACTGCTTTCTCTCATACAGTAGTGGATTTTGATTTACTAAATTGTATCTTACAAGTAGATTCAACCACCTCATCAAAACATATTCCCTATAGAAACTCATCAATAGTTTGTGCATAATGTTCAGCAGGATCCCTCACTATGTACTCCCTGCATGGAAACAGCTACCATATTCATAAGTCTTTACAGTCAACAGCTCTGACTATGCAAGCAATGATAATTTTACCAACTGCTGTTTAAATAAACTATATTTTACTTTTCTGGACAATCCAAAATACAGAGAAACAGAGGAAAAGATAAGGAAGGAAGGAAGGAAGGAAGGAAGGAAGGAAGGAAGGAAGGAAGGAAGGAAGGAAGGAAGCAGTAGAAGATTTCTAATAGAATGCCTCATTACAGAAATAAAGACAACATATGACTATAATATATTTTAAAAAATATTTGAATGCTAAACAAATGCTTCTACCCAGCAGCACTGGAGAAGTTATGTTATTTATGGTAAGATAGTGTTTTCATTTATTTTTATTATGAATCTATCCCCTAGTACTATTCATTTTTCAATATAAAATAGGATAAAACTATATAGCCCCCCAGAATATTCAGGTCATCAGAAAGATAATAACAAAAATTAAAATGGTGATACATTGAGCTCTTTGGAATAGAAATTCTATGTGACTAATACATCTCCCATACTACTCACATGCCTTCTCAGCCTATCAAATTTGCTGGTACTATATATATATGGGCCAAATTTATCCTAAAGTATTTATTTTTTAGCTGCCTCTCTTTAACTCAGATAGATTGGATTTCCTGCAGGCAAAAGAGTGTGGCAGAAGCAAACCTTCCTCCAATATCGGTAGCTATTGCTAACAAATACTAATTTGGACTAATTTGGATAGCTGACCCATGGGTGGCCCATGGGTATGTTCCTATTAAAAAGGAGACAGGTGAAAAGAAGAAATAAAGCAAAAGCTGTCTATTATACAGGAATGAATGCAGATGAGAGTAAAGGAAAAATGTTTTTACATTCTTTTTCACTTTTTTTTACATTCTTTAATGTAACATAGACTTCCCCCCCCGCCCCCGATCACAACCATTTCATGCTCTCACAACCACCGATATCACTAAATACAAGACCCTGTGTGCAATGAAGCCTTTACTCTTGGAATCCTCAGTTCAAAAACCACTATGAGTCGGCCTGAACTAAGACACAGGTGACTTAAATACTGACTTATTTACATCACCAGATATTTTGTCATAGTTTGGGACCTCTGTTAGCCTCTTCTCCATGGAAGGCCAAGTAAAAATAGCAGGCTGCTGTGATAGGAATTCACAGAGACTGGTCAGAAATCTGAATAGTGTCTACTTCCACTATCCAGGACTCAGATTACTGTTGTTTCCCCTCCATATTTGGAAGTATTTAGTCTTATTTTTTGTTTGAAATGTAGTTTAAAAACAAAATTGTGTTCTCAAGAGCTTGTCTGTAGCTCAGTATTGCATTCGCAGGTGTAGGAGTTAGTCTAATCTTGCCAAGATGCTGCTGATTGGCAGCCCACACACAAGAATTGTTTTTCCTCATTTAAATGTGTTCGTGATACATCTCTCATCATTTGTCTCTGATACTTCAGGCTGTTATGAAGCATAGTTTAGCCTGTGAAAGACAGATTCACAAAATGCGTATTAGATTATTTTTTCTATCACTAACTTAAATTGAGAAAAGTTGATTTAAAGTAATTTCCATTAAAGTAATTTCCATGAAACCAAATAAGAGCCATCACCCTCAAAATCCATATTATGACAGCATTGTATAGGGCTTTTAAGCTTCTCACTTCCTGTCCTTTTCCTATTTCTTTTTTTCTCTGAGCTCTTTCACAGCATATTTTAATAGTCAATATGTACCTTCTTGTTGAGCTGCAGTTTTTGTTTTGTTTTAGAAAGAACACATATTTATCCATGTTAAACTGTGCTCACACTGAAGTAATTCAATTTTTTTGTTGTGTATCATCCTTGGATAATACCTTACAGGCGACAGATCTTACATCCAAATTTGTTTTTCTTTCTATATCCAGGTCTTCTATGTCTCTAAAAGGGGTAGATATTTCAGGTAATGCATAAGAAATCAAATAAAATTAATAAATTTAATAAAACTTACATTACAAAAC
The DNA here is from genome assembly GCA_003342815.1 of Eudromia elegans. NCBI lineage: Eukaryota > Metazoa > Chordata > Aves > Tinamiformes > Tinamidae > Eudromia > Eudromia elegans. The sequence goes on along the minus strand of PTEX01000235.1, from coordinate 905,841 downwards.
TTCATGCATTTTCTCCTCCAAAGTCTTCTAGATCTTTGCCTCCTGAGACTTAGCAATACCACCACAGCCTTTCAGATAGATACATAAAGTATTTTCAAAAGCTATAGCTCCCTTTTGTCTGAGACTTTTAATATTTTTCCCTCTCTCTCTTCCTACAAAAATCTAATGGAAAGACAGCTAGAAATAAAACCCCTTGCAGTTTTCCTTCAAGACTCCCTATTTTTACTTTAATGTTTATAATGTTGTGTACTTTACCTGAAATATTGATACAAATAAAAGATTAAAACTGAATAGCTAGCAATGTGACTATCAGGTTCCCTCCAGAAAATCTAACATAGCATTCCTAGATTGATAGCTAAACCTATCAATCAATGAAAGGAATGGAGGCAGGTCAATTTTTAAGCATTTTTTCTTATAATAAAATTTACATAACATTACATTACATAATATTTATGTAAGATTCATGTTTTGCCAACAGACATACTTTATATAGCCCTGCCTTTCCATCAGCTTTTAAAAGCTCACATAGCATTACCTCACTGGCATATACTGAAATATCTGTGCTTAGTTGCACAGATAACCATTGCGTGTATTTTAGTTGACGACAGCACCCACTGGCATGTATACACAGGGTGAGGAATCCTTCGTTTACACTTGAATCAGGCCACTACAAAAAAGTTAGCATTTAGGTTTACAACTTTTCTTGTTTGGTAAGCAAAGATGAATCAAAGCGACAGTTACTTATTAACCTCAAACAGATGGTATGAGAATGATGAGTGAGACCTCTTCTCCATTTGTGTCTGGTTACATCAGCCACATCAAGTCCTTCTGGATTTATGAGAGCGCTGTTGTTCATGATGAACTTACTTTAGAGGATTTCTTCTTCAAAAAATGTATATTTCACATAGTCCTGAAATATTTTGAAATAATACTTCAATTTGTTTATTATTGAAATAATAAACAAAACAGGGTGTGATCTAGCTATAATACCTAGCAGTATGGAGGAAGTCTGTATACATAATAATGATTAACTATTTCTTTGCCTTTGGTACCCTTCTAGGTAGCTACGGTAGTTATAAGCTACTGCAAAAAAAGAGCTCATTAGAAAGGTTTGAACCAAACTTTAAGCTGGAGAATGTTTTTGTTGTTACTTGATGTTTTATTTATTTATTTATTTATTTGTATGCGGAAGGGTTGAATGCAAGTTTTGCTCTGTGCAGAAGAGGAAGAAGTTACAGTTTGAAAATGGAAGAAAATTTAGGTGACCCCAGGGCACACTATCAATTGAAAATGTGAAGTAAAGTTAGCTAAAATTTAATAAGATATAGTAAGAAACATAACAAAAGACAAAGGTGTCAGCCAATGATTAATGAGGATTATCTATAAAATATTGTTCCTTTTATTAAAAACGTTTTTGCAAAGAGCAAGAAGAAACTATTTTCTTTCTAAGTAAAATTTAGAAAGTAAGCAGACAGACTTGTCAAAGAAAGCTTCACGTAACACACTTTGTAGAAATGTTTACATATTCTTAAAGCAAGTAGAGAATACAGAGAAAGCGTATTAGTAGGTTAGTAAAGTGAGCAAAGTCTTGCTATTTGAAAAGCAGAGCACGTGCAAACATGGGAAAATTTCATAAGACCATATAAGATGAGTGTTTCTCTGCGTTATGGAAACATTTATGCAGCATACTTCTTCCAACACAGAAATTCTTCACCATCCAGGAATTTTATGTATTTTCTATCTTCTTAAGGGCAATGACCTCTATGAGGGATAATCAATATCCACAAAGTAGATATTGGTTCTCAACAATAACAACAACAAAAATCATCTCAGACTTCTTTTAGCTTAATGTCCAAGTTGTAAGAAAGTTTCCTAGACCATGAAGACTTCCCCTGAAGCTCAATAGACCACTGGGCCTGACATGTGAATGTTGAAAGGCGTTTTCAGGCTGAACAGGACATTATAGTTAGCTCTTCTGGGAAAGAAAGAACAGCTTTCTAAGATCTGGTCCCTCAAAGTGAAGTCTGTAGATCTCCTTACTTAGATTTCTAGGCTTCTGAGAGATCTATGATTTCTTACAAACTTAGGTGCTTTCCATTATATTTGAGTTCAAGCCCTGAGAGCAGCAATTCAATTTTGATGCACATGCGTGCCTGTTACTTGCATGGAAAATGTAGGCATCTAATTCAGGGTACTGGCTTTTACTGCACTAGCCAGACAAGTGGGAGATAGTCCAATCTGAGGAGGATGATAAGAAGATCGAGAGGGAGGAAACCTACTTCTCCCAAGTCTTGTGTTTTGTGTGTTTAAAATGCTCTATGAAGAGGGTTTTCATAGTTTCACGGATAACAAAGATATACTTTTTCTTCTACCTCATACTGGGTAGGAGGGACACCATTAAATATAATTGCAGTCCTGAAGAGGCACCCTCTTGCTCTCTGTTCTGATGACTACCTAATGGCATAAAGCTTCTGTTGTCGTTAGCTTCTGTCTTATCCAGAATGAGGATTGCTATATGTGCTCCATTAGTTCATTTCTGTGAATGCTTTAGAAAGCATAATCACTCTGAAGATAGGCTAAAATGAATAACAGTGGCTAATATCTCTCTGTTCATTGCAAAAAAAATTCAAAAACGTATTTTTACTACTAAGTCTGAATGTCAGAAAAGAATATAATTTATAAAAGTTAACACTGAAACAAATACTTGCATAGCTAAACTTATTATAAGTTAATTAAAGTTAAAAAATACTACAGTAGCTGCACAGGTATGAATCATGATAAATAATTTATAACAACCAATTTTATGAAACCTGTACTCCCTCACTGACAGTAATAAATTTTTAGAATGAACACCTTGAAACTCAAGAACTGTAGAGAAACCATCAAAATTGAGAAGTCTTTGCTAGCCTTCAGACTAGCCTTAATTTTTACCATCCTTTTTTAAAATTAAATAAAAACATTGAGTAACCACAGAAGAAAATGTAAGAAATCGCATGAGAAAAAAATATATCTTGTTATTATGTGATATTTTAGTATCACTGGTCCCTTCAGCTGAATTTAGAAAGAAGATGAAAAAAATCCCTGTGGATCCTTTGCTTGACATTCTAATTTACAATTGAATAAAATAGAATTTGAAAACACCATAGGCAGACTTCTGCCTTAGCTTTTTATCTTTTCCCTAACTCATTTATAGGTAAAACCTCTGATATATGCTCATTATGACTTTTTAACCAAGAAGGAAGGAACAACACACTGACAGCTTGTCATATTCAAAAGCAGTGACAACACGAGCCAGAACCTCAAACTAATTCAAAGAATTCTCTGGGGTCCTAGCCGGCACTTGGGTCACTATGAAGTGTAAGTGCTCACAGCTGCATTTATGAACCCAGGATTTTCCCATAATATATCACAAAAAGGATATCACAAAAAGCGGAAAAAAAAATTAAGTTAGCTCTTTTCAACACAGTTCTGTTTTTTTTATCTTTTTACACATTACCTTTTTTGAAGAAGGGATTTTTTTTTTATAAATGATCCCATTATTTTGATAGTCTCCATTTACATTCTGAATTTTCATTATGTCAGTTATCCGATTCCATTTAAACAGTAAAATTTGTGGGCCTCATGGCTATTTTAATGTGATGCCTTTCATGCTGTAATTGAGAGGAGTCTCCGATGAATAAAATAAATGCTTTCAGAGGAATCTCAAGCTCTCAATAGACATCAGCTAAAATGTTAAGAGTGCCTCAAAGTCCCTCTGGTACTATATTTTCTAACCATGAAAGAAATGTCATTATTGTAAATTCTTAGCCTTTGTCTGAAAATCTTGTACCATCTCCCTTGAGCATCAGTTCAGTTAATTAATTCAAACAATTTCCTCTCTAATCTCGAAAACATTTTCATATTTAAGACAATAAATGAGACACTTACGGGGTTCATTCGTTGTTGGTCATTAATATGCCAGGAATTAAAAGAATTATTGCTGGCCTACAGTGACATGAATAATTTTCATATGGTTTGGACCCATTCAAGGTTAAAATTATGACCTCTCAGTGCTCTAAGCAAATGAATATAATGAAATCCTTTGAATAGGACATGCCACTCCTTTGCCTTTTTTGGCAACTAATTTGATAGTTAACCAGATGATTTATGCCAATTTGGGGATCACATTATTTAATGATAACTTTAAAATTAGTAATTAATTTAACAGTGGGTTGATTGCGTTTTTCTTGAACCAGTGTGTAAGGTTAATGCAATAGGAGCCTGATGGGTCTGGTAACTTTGACAGTAATTGGTTATCATGTTACGTGTTAAGATAGGAGTGAGCAGTTGAGAATCCTCAAGAGATGTGCAGGAGACAGGGCCGTGTTTTTGCAAACCTGCTTTTCTGCCTTCAAACACTTGGTTTAAATTCATAACTCAGTTATTTTTGACCTTCAGGGTGATGTTTCACAAGGTTTATTTCTACCTAATGTACAATATCAGATATAGCAAAGCACAAAATAATTCTCTAACAGAAAGATGAACAAAACAACTATGACTTCCTCTTTTTTCTCCTTAAATCTAGTATGTGATCTGGTATGGATGAAAAAATGTTCATCCACAAAAAATAATATGCTTTATATGCACCATTGAAAGCTATCAGTTTCTTAAAACTGCTGATGTTCACATTAAATCAGGGAAGCAGGTGATAAGGTAGGTGATGGTCTGTCATGCCACTCACTGCAGCCTAACTCCAAAGCCTGTGAAGGGTGCCGAAAGCCTGGAGAGCCTGAGTGTCAAAATATGTGAACTTCTGTGGGCCCACATAGTCAAGTTGCAGCTGGCCCAGCTAGAATGAGAGGCACAGTGGGAGACAAACTCAAATGCCTCTATGTAAATACAAACAGCATGTGGAATAAACAAGGGGAATTGGAGATGTGTGTGATTACGGGGCGATGATCTCACTGCAATTACTGAGACATGATGAGACAACTTTCATGACTGGGATGTGGCAATGGATGTCTTTAGACTTTCCAGGAAGGACAGGCCAGGACAGGAAGGTGGAGGATTTGCTCTTTACGTGAGAAAGCACCTGGAATGTATGGAGCTCAGCATAGGGAAGGATGGAGCATGGGTCGAGAGCCTTTGGGTCAGGATCAAAGGGCAGGGCAACAGGAGTGACATGGTCGTGGGAGTTTACTACAGGCCTCTCGACCAGGATGAGGAAGTAGATGAAGCTTCTACAGGCAGCGGCAAGAAGCCTCATGATCTCAGGCCACCTTATGGGGGTCTTCAGCCACCCTGATGTCTGATGGCATAATCACACAGCTGGGAGAAGACAGTCCAGGAGGTTCCTGCAGATTGTTGCGGATAACTTCCTGATGCAGGTGGTTGAAGAGTCGACAAGGGCGGGGGTGCTGCTAGACCTGATACTAACCAATAGCGATGGTCTAGTGGGAAATGTGAAGGTCAGGGGCAGTCTTGGCTACAGTGACCATGAGATGTTGGAAATCACAATCCTGAGTGGAAGAAGCTGGGGAAGAAGTAGGATTGCTACCCTGGATTTCAAGAGAGACCATTTTGACATCCTCAGGGAACTCCTTGGAAAAATCCCCTGGGTCAGGGTCCTAGAAGCAAGTGGAGTCTGAAGAGTTGACTAATATTCAAATACCACTTTCTCCAAGCTCAGGATTGGTGCATTCCTACAAGAAAGAAGTCAAGCAAGAGGAGCAGGAGACCTGTGTGGATGGGCAAGGAGTTGCTGGGAAAACTTAATAAGAAAAAGAGTGTATGCATAACGTAGAAGGGCCAGGCCACATGGGAACAATATAGGAACATTATCAGGGAATGCAAGGCTGCAAGGAGGAAGGCCGAGGCCTGTTTGGAAATAGAGTTAGGGAGACACACCAGGGATAACAGGAAGGTTTTCTATAAATACATCAACAGTGAGAAGAAGACTAGAGAAAATGTTAGTCCACTGCTGAATGGGGAAGGTGCCTGGACAGAGGATGCAGAGAAGGCAGTTATTAAATACCATCTTTGCATCTGCCTTCACTGCTAAGTCTGTTCCCCACGAACTACAGAGGCCAGAGACAAGAAATATAAGCAGGAGAGCGGAAGACTTTCTGCTGGTCAAGAAGGTTTGGGTTAGGGATTATTTAGGCAAAATGAACCCCCATAAATCTATGGGCCCAGATGGGATGCACCCAAGAGTGCTGAGGGAACTGGCAAGGGTTATAGCTGAACTGCTCTCCATCATCTTCGAGGGGAAGTGGAGAGCTGAGGAGGTGCCAGAGGACTAGAAGAGAGCTGACATCACTCCAATCTTCAAAAAGGGCAAAAGAGGAGCTGAGAAGCTACAGGCCCTTCAGCCTCACCTCTGTCCCTGGAAAGGTGATGGAGCAGTTCATCCTAGAGTTCATCCCTAGTCATATCAAGGAAAAGAAGGTGATCAGAACTAGCTGACATGGATTCACCAAGGGGAGGTCATGTTTGATAAACCTTATAGCGATCTATGATGGGATGACTAGGTGGATGGACTAGGGGAAAGGTGTGGATGTTGTCTACCTTGACTTCAGCAAAGCTTTTTACACAGTCTCCCATAACATCCTTGTAGGAGAACTGCAGAAGTGTGGATTGGATATTCAGACAGTGAGGTGGATTGAGAACTGGCTGGATGGCAGAGCCCAGAGGGTGGTGATAGGCGAGGCTGAGTTTAGTTGGAGACCTGTGGCCAGTGGTGTGCCTTAGGGGTCCGTTCTGGACTCAGAGCTGTTCAACTTTTATTCATCAGTGACTTGGATGAGGGGGTGGAGTGCACCCTGAGCAAGTTTGCAGATGATACCAAACTGGGTGGAGTGGCCCACACTCCAGAGGACTGTGCTGCCATCCAGAGGGACCTGGAGCCTAGAGAAGTTGGAGAGTTGGGCAGAGAGGAACCTCATGAGGTTCAACAAGGACAATTGCAGCATTCCTGCACCTGGGCAGGAATAACTCCAGGCACCAGTACAGATTGGAGGTTGACCTGCTGGAAAGCAGCTCCATGGAGAGGGATCTGGGAGTTCTGGTTAACAACAAGTTAACCATGAGTCAGCAATGTGCCCTCATAGTCAAGAAGGCCAATGGGATTGTGGCCTGCATGAGGGGGAGTGTTGCCAGCAGGTTGAGGAAGGGGATCCTGCCCTTCTCAGCTCTAGTGAGGGCACACCTGGAGTATTGGGTGCAGTTCTGAGCTCCACAGTACAAGAGGGACGTGGAGTTTTTAGAGAGGGTCTAGTGTGGAGCGACAAAGATGATTAAGGGACTGGAGCATATATCTTGTGAAGAAAGACTAACGGAATCAGACCTGTTTAGTCTGGAGAAGAGAAGACTGAGAGGAGATCTGATCAGTATGTATAAGTAACTGAGAGATGAATGTAGAGAAGAGGGGACCAAACCATTCTCAGTGATAGCCGGTGACAGGACAAGGGGTAATGGGTGGAAGTTGAAACACAGAAAGTTCCATCTCCATGTGAGGAAGAACTTCTTTCCTGTGAGGGTGACAGAGACCCGGCACAGGCTGCCCAGCAAGGTTGTGGAGTCTTCTTCTCTGGAGATCTTCCAAACCCACCTGGATGCCACCCTGTGTCATGTGCTCTAGGGGTCCCTGCTGGAGCAGGGGGAGTTGGACTAGATGATCTCTAGTGATCCCTTCCAATCTCAACCATTCTGTGATTCTGTGATTCTGTAAATACCTCATGCTATAGATCAAAATATATAAATAATTTTGGACATTTTTCATTAGGAAACGTTCCTTAATTTTTGAATATTAGTATTTATAATTATATTAAAAAGCCAAATAATTAACTTATCAGTCAGACACACAAATAAACTTCTCTCAAAGACTGATTTAAGTGTAAGTGAAATATTTGTCTGTTTATTACCTCATTATTCACCCATTGGTCACCTGTTGATATAAGCTATCAACACATGATTTAAGTTGAAAGTATTTTTTCTCTCTCTTTTTTTTTTGATAACAGAGTTTATTAAGATGATAATAAGAAATGATAACAGATTATCTAAAAGACATTTTTCATTATATTTCTCTTTGAAGCCCCATATAAGCACTTTACAGATTATGAATTGATTTACTGCACTCAAGATGTAACATCTTTAAGAAACCAAACTTTGTGCTGAACATATATTTGTATTTTAATAGTTATAGAAGCATAGATTTTCATTACAGTCATAGAAATCCAAATACAAAACTAAGATGTCCACTTTTAAATTTCTGAGAATATCAGTGGATAATATGTAATCAGTGATCGCCAGGCTGAAAAGATCCAAAGTCTAGTTCAAATGCCATAGAAACCAACAGCAGTTTTCTGAAAGGGAGTGACAACAAACTCATTGTCACAATGGACAAGCCACTGGGAAAAGTCTGAACGCAAGTCTGCAGAAGTTAAAGGGACGGGTATATGAAAATATTGCATGACACATGTCTCAAAGCACATCTCTTGAAAGTCGTGTTTTCATGAATTAGATTAGGCATTGTCAGTTATTTCTATTTCTGAGGCACACCATCAGTCACATTGTGTTAGCCTGCGTGATACAAAATGACATGACATGATGCACTGGAAAACACAGCACCTCAACTTGAAATTTAGAAATAGTACTTGGGCATTTTCCACCTGTCAGAATCATAAAACACCTAAATATGATTGCCAGTCCTTACTAAAGTAGGTCCTGGGTCTTGGTACAGTTTGAATTGACTTGCATTATCAGAGCTACTTGAGGAAGGTTGCACGGTCTCTGCCCTTGAGCCCCTGCTCAATGCAAGTTTCTTGTGAGGCAGATCCAGAAACACCTCATTCTATTAGCATCCAAATTTCACAGCAAATTGCAAATATATTTAAGAGACTTATATACCTCTTTTGTTTTGTTTTTCCCTTTCCTTCGTCTTTAAAATTCCTCTCTGTCAAGGGTTGGGTATACTGGTGGCCAAGAAACACATATAAAAGTGGGTAAGGGAATTTTATTTTAATTTCTCTGGAATAGAAATAGCAGTAGAGTTGAAAGCATAAGTCACAGTTCAATTTCTTTTAGAAAAAAAATCAACAGGCAGACCTGAATTCACTGCATGCTTCTGTTGTAGGCACCTGGCATGGGATGGACAAATGTAATATTGCTGTGAAACAGTGAAATAAAAAATGGTATACTTGTAATGAAAAAAAATGAACCCAGAGTGGAACTGTCTTCTAAACTGTTCATCAAAGTATATGTATGCCATCCTTTTATACAGACAGTCATGTATAAATACAACTTATGACACATCTTGAACAGTAGTGATTATTTAATAAGTGAATCTAAATTAATAAGACTGATAACCAGAATAATTACTGTTCTCCTAAAAAGAAGTTTCATCCTGCTTTTAATGTCGCTGTTCTCCACAGCTATATACATATATGTATAATATATATATTTCACAAGCTATTCTTATCTAAACAAGATACTATTTGATATCAAAATATTTGATAAATTATTTAAGAATATAGGCAAACATTTTCCTTAAAAATAGCACTCATAGTTTGATGGCTCCTTTTTGAGCCTTGACATCAAGTGTCTTGACTTAATGTTTGAAAATTGATAAGTACCATTGAGTAAAATGAAAATAGATAATGAAAGCTTTTTTAAAGACAGAAAGGCATTATTTTCTGCTTAGAGCAGGATTTTATGATGGGTGCATAGGCCTCTCACCATGATTCAGAATATTAATATGTCCCAGAATTGTGCACCTGGAAGTAAATGCTTCTCAATTTTCTCATCCCTACAATATAGCAGTCTCCTTTTAGAGGAGTCTACTCATTCCAGTCCAAGCATTGCTCTCAGGAACCTACTAAGAGGAGAGGGGGTTACCTGGTTCTTGCAAAAACCTGACCGTTCTGAGGCAAGTATGTCAGAAAGGAAGAAAGGGTCTTTAGGATGTCGGTACAACTGTGGCTAAACTGTGTAAACAAGTTGTTGTGAAATAATGATTCTCCAATCATCTAGTCCATAGTAATTGCACAGCTGCATCTTCTTAGCTTGCAAAAAATGGCAGATAATTTGGGGACATTTCATCTGCAAGAGAAAATGAGTTCTCTGTTTGCAATACTTTGTCACTGTTAAAGAGTTCAATTCATTTTCATCAGTTTATGAAGAAAAGGGGAGCCAAGCAGAAAATATCTTCTGACTCAGATGCCACTGAGGTTTAGAAAAACATTCAACTCAGTTCAGTACCAGAAATAAATTAACAGATTGGAGGGTATTGGAAGAGGACGCAGGAACTGATTTAAATGCTGTAGTAATATTAATTCAGGATAATAGATAACCAAATAAGCCACAATAAACACATATGAAAGTGTAAAGGGACTTACTGGAGAATCCATGCTCTATCAAAAGAAAATACAAAAGGGAAAAAAATGACAGATTTGCCAAAGATTTGCTGAGGGACCACTTACAAAAACATTGGGGCATTTCACTTGCCACTGATGCCTATTGACATGGATATCTTTCCTCTCTCCTCTCTTTGTGGAATGATAGAATCAGTGCAAAGATTAGTAAAAATAAATTATCCTAGATGTTAAAAAGAAAGTAAATGCAAAAAAGCTGGGCTAACTACAACAAAAATATACAGCCTGTCCAGGCTGTTGAAACTGATGGCACTATTTCAAAGAGTTAAAATCCATTCATTCATTCATTCTGTATGGTATAGGATACACAAGAATAGAAAAATAGTTCTGAATTAGCACAGTAGAGAAAATATTGTAGGTCTTTGCCCTCCTAGATTTAAAATAATTTTCTCATTGTATGACATATAGTTATGAAATGATAAACAATGCATCAAAGGTTGAAAAGAACAAATTTTATTTTCATAGCTACTTCCAAAATGAATTTGTGATTTCATATTTTTGTGTCTTAAGCTGCAGTCATTCTTTCTGGACATACTCTTGAAATTCATCTTTTTTTTTAGTGCATGAATAGGAGGCAAACTGTCAAACTCAGTAGCTGACAGTCTGGTTTCTCTTGCTCTGTTTTGTTCTCTGTTTTTTACCCTTTTTGGTAAGGTTTCTGCATCAGAGGCACTCAGTCATGTGCTATCTTTCTGTTTTCTACTGACACTTCAAAATTAATCATCTGCAATACTTAAAATCATTCTGGCTAATTTTAAGAAGGTTGTCATCTTCTATTAAGATTGAACATAGAAGAGTAATATAGATGCTCATTCACCTGTAAGAGCCACCAGAATCATAAATTCCAGGGGAAGAGCTGGCTGCATAGTAATATATAGGAAATTGTAAGAGGTAAGAAAAACACAGTTCATCCTAGGTTAGTATTATCCTAAGTAATTACTAACAGACACCCCAAAAAAAAAGATAGATATCAGTTGAGATAGTAGAGATCAGTTGAAAAGTTAGATATTGTAACATTACTCTGTAGACAACAGAGGAGGTAAGAGAAAGAGGAAAACAACTGTGAAGAAAGGAACAGAATCATCAGAGATATTTGGGCTCTTAAAGCAACTGTTTTGCCCTATGATCCTATAACTACTCTCTGTACATGGATAGACCCAATTTGGAGGAGAGGGTTAAATATGTATCTCCTTGCTTCAAGAAAGTCTGATAGTTACTGGGATAAAAGAGTTTTCTGTTTCTTTACTGTCAATAGTGTTTTGGTTTGTATTAAAAAAGAAATCTTGAATTGAAGGTGATGTAGAGCCATCCTCTCCATGATGATTCTTAAAACATCCAGAAACTTCTACGGTATTTTGTTAGGCAAAGAAAAGCAAGGTATGTTATGAAACCAGCTCCAGAATAGAGGTCACAATTGTGAATGTAAAGCAGAGATATCTGCTTTATTTCAATCTAATCACTAATTCTCTTTGCAGAGCTATATCTTGCATGATCTCTATAAGTTCCTTTTGCTTTGGTTACAATGAAAAGCTACAAAATTAAATTTGTCCTTTTATTGCTACTTTGCTATGATGCCAAAGTCTTTTTTAGTAATGCAAGCAAATAATGTGGTTCAGAAACTTGGAAAATAATATTACAGGACAAAATAAAACCCTTCTTTGGCCTGAGGACTTTCTTCTGCAAGTGTCAACATGTACTGCGCAAACGAGATGCTTATGTTCTCAGAAAAAATTGCAAGAATCCTTTTGCATTCAAAATGCTCAGACAATCTAAATGTAAGAAATGTAGTACTTCATCTTTAGTAAACATGTTCTTTTTCACTTGCTATCCTTTTCTGTTTCAATATTGTCTGTCATCTATTGTTAATAAATTCTTCTATGACTTACCTGATAATTTTTTTGGCCTTTAGCAGATATTCATGTCTGAATGAGAAGACCTAATTCCTCTCCCTACCTTTGGAATTTTACTAATCTCATCACTTTTTTTTTTTCATATCTCAATGATACTTAATTTCTAGCATCTAAATTTCTGCTTTTTTAAAAAAAAATTATTCTATCCATGAATTTGACTAAATTCCTAAAAAATCTAAATACAGAAGCTTGGTTAATGGACTTCAGTTAATTCTCCTTCTTGAAAATAATAATATTTTACTTTTAGTAAATAATAAATAAATTTACTAGTTTTAGTAAATAAAAATTTAGGTTTTTTGCATTTCTGTTTTTATTTACAAATGTATCTGTATCTTGTCTCTCTAAATGTATCTTTTGTTTACCAAAACACTCTACACTCTGTATTACATTATGAATTGCACATGGCTTCCAGGGTTTCTTTTAAATCATAGTATTCTTTTTCCTCTCTCCGTCAACAATTTAAAGCCCATGCAGTGATCCTACTATTTTTGTATTTAAAATAGCAATGTATGCAGCCTGTTATGGGGAAGCAGTTGAAAGTAAGGAAGCTATCATGTGAGAAATATTTGCTATGTTCTCTGAAGAAGAAAAAAAATCTTCTCTTTACAGTTTCACTGTAATAGCCATAAAATCTCTCCTGTCACTCTGTGTTCTTCTTAAGCACTACAAGCTTTTCTGTGAAAGTCACTTGCATTGCTCCCAGCACAAGCTGCCTCCTTGGATCCAGAAGAGGTTTTTTAATCATATCAGGTATTCTTTCTAGGTCGTTCATTCACATTACTTTTTTTTTTTTTTTCCCCAGATATCCAGCAGTATTACCGTGACATCATTTAGCTAATATGCACAACACACTATATCATTTTGTTTCCTTAAACTGAGATTCCTTAAACTGAGATAACAGATTCTCTGTTAATTTGACATTAACTTAAGTCAAGGTTATTTATCCCTCTTTTCTTCATTTCATACCTTTAAATGTTCATTCTGTGGCCAGTTGTTGTTTTCCTAAGATTTCTCTTTTATTTTATTTAAATATTTGCTTTCCTGGACATTCCTCTTTTTCAATACAGAAAAAGCAAACAGTTAAATAAAGGTTAAAAAACATTGAGTTCAGATTATTGTATGTTTTTTTCTGTTCCTTTTCCTACATCTATGACATAACATTCCACTACCTTTCTTCATTTTCCTTCTTTTTTGTTATTTCATGTTTCAGTTTATTGTATCTGTCATATGAGACTTCACCTTACACTAAAGGTTCTTTGCAAGCAGTTATGCAATCCAATGACCATTTCTTTATATTTGTCCATGTCGTCATCTGTTATACAACATTTCTTAGAAAACAGAAATCACTTTACCGTAATTATGGTGTGTTCTTTACAGTGGGCACCCATAAACAGGAAATATATACAATATATACATAGGAAAATCTGAATGTCATGCCCTCCTATCTTTTGAAAGTTAATGTCCCCTAATGTCCCCCTTCTTCCTTTAACTTCCCATTGACTAGTATTTCTGGAATTCTACTCAGCTAGCACTCTTTTGAGAATTTTCCTTTTAAACACCCAACTCTTTCAATAGACTCTCTGTCACTTTGTATAGTAAAGCATATCAAAATTATGCATCCTAACACTTCCGAGCATCTACCCTACTATTACTCTTCTTGCTCTGCTGGAATATCAACTACACTGTAAATTCTACTCCAGTACAAACTCACAAAAGACAGAAATGGCTAAATTTTTTTTGCTTATAGGGAATATTATGAAAAAAATACGTCAAAGGATCCAGTATCTTAAGATATTATCTTGTTATCAGTGCTACATGAATACATTGCATCTGTGTAACACTGAAGCATAATATTTTGAGCTCTTAAGAAGATAAATAATGTCAAATCCTATGTTTCTCTTGAGTGTGAGAGCACATGCATCACATTTCTCTTTGTCTAGGGGAACTTTAGATAAAGCAGTAAAAAGAGGAGGAGGATTGGAGAACTTCATGGTAAAGGAATGCAAAATGACTGCTACTTTTTTTTTTTTATATATATTTCTGCTGACACATATATTTCATCATAGTTTGTTTCAGTTTTCACAGAAGCACTCAGTCCTCAACAGCTACTCATTCATTCAAGTAAAAATGACAAAACTTTGAAATATTTCTTTTATCCAATGAATGAAGGTAATACTGTACTTTCATGAGGAGTAACTAACACTTCTCCAGTAATATTTATTCATATTCCTTTTGAGAGCCTTTAAAATTGACCCTTCCATAATAAAAGAAAGCAATTGGAGAACATGAGAAATAATCTTTGTGGTAGCATCACAGTAGTGCAGTCAATGTGTTCTTTGAACACATTTTTTTTCTTTCAATACAGTTATTTTGATCAGTTTCATTCAATAATAGAGTGTGGGATATGTTACACGTGGAGGGGAAAAATGGAGGACAAATGCATATAACTACTGGATTATGCTGTGTATCTATGACTTCAGGATTCCTAATATACAGTTGTTAATATAATTTTACATACCTTTGCACTAAGCACATTATAAAGTGCCTGTGCCCTAGGCAAAAGACAAGAGCAAGAGAGTGACTGTTTAGCAGACTAGTCCACCTTCAGCATTGTTATAGGTGGCCTGACTATGACATTATGTTCTTTTCTTTTTTTCTTGAGTTACAGAAATATATTCCATTTCACAATATTAATCATTTTAAAGTTCAATAATAAATGTACACTGTTAAGCCATGATTTTATTCGAAAAGGATATTGAATTTGCGTGCTTTCATTTTTTTTTTCTTTGAAAGATTTAACTTCATGAATTTTGTTCTCTCCTTTGTCTCTCATTAAATTTCACATACAATGTTTTGGTATGATTCAGTGTTCCTATTAAAATAACAGTAATTATTGCACTTAGATGCTTTACTGCTTTATTGCCTTTAATTGATAGAAAATTATTATAATTTTATTACCAGAGCACAGTGGCTAATGATTTGGTGATTTGATAAAATAGTTCCAATCAAATAAAAGAAATAAAAAGTAAAGCAGAAAAATCTTAGTTACATTTAATTTTTTATTTTTGAATTTGCTTGAAAGTAAGAGTTACAACAAAAAGAAAATAAATATGCAAGAATCAACAGAGACATTGGAAAGGGTTTCTGCCATTAATTTAAGCTAAATCTTCTGAGACAAATTGCTGTAAATGTAATGGCTTTCTTCAGAGGAGGTCTGTTTACAGATATCTGTTGATACTTCAGTAGGAATTTGAGAACATATCCAACTTATTCTTAAAAATAACAAAAGTAAGAATAATTCTGACTAGTTTTAGAAATCTACATAGAAATAGAAATAGAAATCTGTATTTGAATTAGGTATTAATTTTTTTAAAAATGGAGAAAAATAGGTCCATCTGGATTATAATTCATCTCATTTAATATGTTGTCTAATTGACTAGAAATTACTACTAGCACAGTTGGCTCAAAAGGTGTTTGTGTAGTAAACATCTAGAATTAGGCCAGAAAAAACACATGCAAAGCCTCTGAACAAATATTATGGAAGTCAGATAAATGCTGATCATTAATCAGTAATGTCAGTTTGCAAAGAGATAAATAATTGTTAAGTTTACTTGGAGGAATTCTGTGGATCTAGTGTACTAAGATAAGCACTTTTCAAGGAGATTTTTCTTCACACAATTTATAGTCATACTCTGCTGTCACTGCAGAGGACCTTAAAGCCAACTTCCACTAGAACATTATGTTTTTCTGGCATATGAGAAATATAATAATGAATGCATCTCAAGCACTATACTCAATAGTAATGAACACATCATGAGTAATCAAACTGGCCTCTTGCATGTTAACCTAAGGCCAAACCTCTAGGAAATTCAGGGGAGGCCACAAAGCCAAAGTCTCTGTGAGAAACCCGTCACACTGACATAGTGTGACTGTGCTGAAACCAGGCTAGCAAGATGTGCTAAAGGAGCTTGTTTTAGTTCTGTAGCTCTGCATGACTCTGTGCTTTGCTTATTGGTTTACATCAATGTTAATTTAGGGATTGCAGCACCACAGGTTTTTGCCATAAATACTTCAACTTGACCACTGCAGGAGCAGATAATAAGAAAGTCAAAACAGTAACAAAGAAGAATTTCATGTTCTTCTTTGTTCACAATGATTAAACCAATAGGCAACTATAATATTAATGTTCTTGTTTATACCAAAAACTACTGTCATTAGGAAATCAGTTTAGGAAATTTCCAATTTTTGGAGGGAAGCTCCTAGTCTGGATATTTGGTTTCATCTGCTTGCTGCAATTTAAATAAGAATAGAAATGGCCACTCGACCATAGCCTATTTTGAGATAGCATTGAACAATTTCACCTCCTTATTTTTTAAGACGTTTATTCACAAGGCTTCTTAATACTTGTTTTTAGATAAGAAATGAAATAATGATTTATAATCATCTATATAGAAAGTCCCAGAAAGTGATACCAAAATCCAGATTCCTATGCCCTTTTCTAATCTTTCCTAAAAATCTGTGCATAATGAACTGATTACTGATACAGCATGTTTTTGTTGTGTTGATTACAAATCATCGAAAGGATGATATAAATTATACTACAAGAAAAATCTATTGCCTGAATCAGAGCAGAATTGGTCTATTTACAAAAGTTCAAATTTGGATTTATATATTCTGAAATTGCAGGCCACATTATCCTCATCAGAAAGATGTCACATAATAGCACTGTATTTTTAAGTTTTTGTATTCTTCTCTGTTGGTTCAGAACCAACTTAAAACATTATGTAAATCATGGAGTTGTATGAATCTGTCCCACAATTGTTACTTTTCTAAGATAGGCTGACAAGGTATAAACATTCCCAAAATATAAGCCCAGGTGAATTTGAAGAGAGCATTGCAGTCAATAGGAAAGTCAGCATAGATGAGCTGAATAACTGCATTTGAGATAGATGACAACATAGGGTAAATAAGTAAGCACTTTTTATTTTGTACTTCTAAAATAATGGTTGGATTTACATAGTTATCCTTGATCGTGATGTTTAATTTATGCTTCCAAAATATCCTAAAATTGGAAATTGGAGGAGCGAATTTTGGTATTTATATACAAAAATATAGGAGCCTCTACAGAAGGACTCATCTCATGCCTATAGCCTAGTATCATCCCACCTGCCTGGATGATCCAGCAGAGCTTGCTGTTGGAAGGTCAGGACTGAAGTGGCTACAAGAGAACCTAATGCAAAAAGAGGATAGATATCTTCAGAGAAAACACCTGCAAAGAAACACTCTGAGAAATACAAGACTCTTGAATAGAAGAAAATCAAACTTAGGGGCTGGTCATTAATCAGTGTATTACCATGAACCAGGTGCATTCCACAAACAGCCTTTTTTATCTGCAAAGAAACATTTTCAGCTTCATTGTTTAGAGATAAGTGATAAAAGTGGTAATACAATGAGAAAAGAGGTACTTAGTGCCACTTACAATAACCTTCCTATAATATTCAGGTATTACTAGATCAGCTATTTAACTAAATCACCATGACAGTGGGAAATGTATATCTGGACCCATCTACCAAAAGACTCAAGGAGTGCTGAAGGCTTTATTAGGAAATTTTGTCCATGATGCTCTGCAGGAACACAAAAAAAGAATTTCCTTCCTTACCAAAATCATGATTCCAGGCATTTTATATGATAAGTACAGTTAAAAAAAATATTTTAGGCACTGAGGTCAATGATGTTTCTAATAAAAATTTGCAGTAGTTAAATTAAACCTCCACAAAAACGTCTAAACCCAAAAACTTGGAATCTAATTTTATAACTAACCTCTGAGTTTAGGTCATGAAGATGGATTTTTTTTTTTTCAATTTTGCCAGGTATCCAAAAAGCTGAGAGAAAGCTAAAATTATGTTTTCTGTGACAAATTACACAATTGCCTGTAAACCCGTATAAAAAGGATTTCATGTGAGAGCTGCCAAGGACATGTGAAATTATCTCTTATTCTGTAAATATGACTGGAGTTCAGAAAATATTTATAATTGTAGGTTGTTAGAATTGCTTTGGTTATGCAAATGAATCTCATGAATAAACATGTTCTTTTTTTCTACATATCTGTTTAATTAGCTGACAGTGATATTTCAAAATCAAACAAAAGATTCTAGTAAGGATTATTTGTAATGGGCTATGGCCAGTATAAGGACAACTGTCAACCCACAAGATGTCCTTTTCTCAAACTTTAGCATTACTCAATTCCAGTGGGCAAAAGGATAAATACAATTAACATACCTTAAAAGCTGAACCATGAAACCTTTACCTCGGCAATTATTCACGCAAGTCAATAATGTTAGAAAGTACTTCATCAGAGTATATTAGAGTGAGTAAAGGTTCACACTCTGCCTTTGTATAAGTTGATGATTGCTCCCTCTTAAGGAATATGAATGACCCATTTAATTAATCCTGGTTGTACAGTAAGGAAGTGGCTATGATAGATACTAGTAAAATATTTATGTTCAGGTCAGAGTCAGGACCCACTATCTTCTGTACTTAATCATAGAATGAGTTCTATCTCCAGAATTTGCTGCATGCAAAATAGCTAAAGTTCTCATTGCTCTAGTTAAGCAAAAATGCTGCTATGGTGAAAATCACCGTGGAGTTTGTGTGTGATGGCTGTTATGTCTGCAGAGCACAACAAGCCTCACTGCTGTTCCAGTGCTAGGACAGCACATGTTTCCATTTCAGGATTTCTCCAGAGTATAAGAATTTTTAAAAAATAAAAATATTTTATTACTAAATTATTTTATTATATTTAATATAATTGTGATATTATTAACAAAACAAAATCTATGACAGAAGATTTTGTTTACAATGATATTAAAGGGTAATGTAAGGCTAAAAATGATATGATGATTATTCTTTATGAAATGCTCTAATTTTTTTTGGATTCTAAGGTAGGTGTTATAGTTTTTATAGGTTTTTGTAATTTTGCTCATCAATAGATTGTTATTCATGTTGCATTAAAATTAACACTGTTTATTATTATTTGCTACAATCTTCCATTCCCATTTCTAAATTTTCTATAGGTATAAAGTGGAAATAAGTCTATTTCTGAAAAAGCAAACGAGCATATATTACAATAAAACCTAATATTATGCAGGAGTTTCCTTCATACATCTTCAGCTTGGTGGTAGGTGTAGGTATAAAATCTACATTGAGCTTTATATCTAAAAATTGCCCATCAGTGCAATTATTCTTCAATTCAGCTCTAAGAATCTTTATTTTTCTAGGAAATACATGGGTGAGATGGAGATATACACACACACTACTACTGTTAACTACTTCTTCCTTGCTTTCCCAAGCATACATCCTACCTCTTAATAGTGAAATTTGCTTAAGGAAACAAAAATTGCCAGATAAGAGGTGAGAAACAGGAAGAATTGGAAGACATGAGTGATAATTATTGGAATCAGTGTAATGGCCACATTCTTTAAGAAATCATGAAACACTGCCAGGAATATTATGCTGTCAAAGCACTTTGGGAAGCAGTGAAACAAACACCTCCTGAGGTTACTACTGAAAGAGAAATATTATATTGTTCTATCTCAATTGTCTTAGGGAATGTCCTATTTGTATAGCTACAGTCAGCTTTTAAAATAGAGGAAAATATGCTGTGTAGACTTATGCTTCTGGTAAAAATACAATAAAGAGAAAGACCAGACACAAGTAGTTTTTTAATTATCTTTTAAAATACTCACAAAGCTAGACAGTATTCAATACATTAGAAAAGTTGCACCATGAAATTATGTCCTAAAACCAAACTGATGGTAAATAATTTTTTTTCTTTAAGATGCAAAGTATTGTTTAAGAATATATTCAGCAACTTGAGGTAGAAACTTATCAAGGATTCAAATCAATAACTGTATTTATAAATGTGAGTCCAAATTAGGCACCTACATTCCCATTGAAATCACTATTTGATGTGACCATCTATAAAGCTCAACAAAAGGAACTTGCTCATTTTGCTCAAACAAAATGAATTTTCATCCTTCTCATGTTAGATTCTTTCTCCCAAATGTATTTCAAAAACTGAAATGAAAATTCAATTAGAAATATCTGGGGAATAATAAAGTCAATGTGATCTGAAACAGGTGAGTAAGCTCCACCACTCACTTGTATTTAGAATTTCTCATAAAAACCACTTTCTGGCCCTATGTGCAGAGGCTTTAATATGTGCTATATCAACTTACTGTTTACTGAAATCACAATCCATGAACCAGAAGTATGTTCCTTGTAATGGACTTGGTGACATCGTTGAGTCTTGCTCCTTTTGACAGTGCCTGGAAGTGTATTATAAGAGGACACATTCCAAAACCTTATAGGGACATAGGTGAGGTATCACCAGCCCTTTTCTCAAGCTTTCTAAAGATGAATTAGTGTTAGCCTTTTTTTCCTCAAAAACCTCCTATTCACCATGATTTTTTATGAAAGATTGACTATTCATAAGATATTGACAATCTAATCATGTCAGCCAAGATTTTCAGTGCCGTTTTCCAGATATGAAATCCTCAAGCTTCTCCAAGTTCCGAGGATTCAATAGAAATCTTCTAATCTCTCCAATAAGCAGTGCCCAAGAAACAGACTGTGTGTGTCTTATATGGTACATAGGCAA
Source organism: Eudromia elegans (assembly GCA_003342815.1). NCBI lineage: Eukaryota > Metazoa > Chordata > Aves > Tinamiformes > Tinamidae > Eudromia > Eudromia elegans. The sequence continues at coordinate 884,863 of PTEX01000235.1, read as the reverse complement.
ATTCAGTCATGGCTTGGTATGCACATGGTATGCATGAAACTCTACATTGGTACGTAGACTTTCTCTGCAGGTAAAGTTGTTAAATATTAAAAACTGCAAAGAACACTGTAGTGCAAATAATCTCAGCAAGATTTATTCAGAACGAAAGCAAAAAAAAAAGAAACAATTGCGAGAAAGCTTGCTATCAGCTGGCAATAATTTTTTAAATAACTGATGGGGAGATGTCTCGTGTGCCAAAACTCTGTCCTCACAATGCCCCCTGTGCTAAATGGCTTCTATTGTGGATATCTTTTAGTTACTTTCCCCATAAGTGAATTTCAGCTGGCAACAATGAAAAAATGTCTATTATCTTTTTACGAAGCTGATGACATCTTTAGGATAATTATATACACAGCTGCTGTGGACAAGTGATGCTTTGCCAAACGCATCCCATGCTGTCTTGCTTCCCTTTTTTTGTGATTCACAGTTTCCTTTCTATTCCTCTGCAATGATAATAAAAGAGAAATTACAAAATTTGGGTAAAAAGGACTTTTTTGTTCTCAGTTTTGTATAGCCATAGAGATAGAATGAGTTCGCCACTGTGGATAGATGATTGCAGTCACATAAGTTTCCTTATATATTCAGGAAATAAAATGACAATACAGGATTCGAAAACTTTTAACCCTCACCCTAGTCCAAGGGTCTGGTCAGGTATTGTAATTAGCCTAATAGGATACTATATATAGTAGCAGGCTGTAATCTTGGCCAATTCATTGTCACCTTGGCATCTGTTTCATTAAATCAAATCTGAGAGAATATATATGCTGATATACCTAGAAAAGAGGTTCGACTTTGGTCCTGGCTTTCCAAATAAAATAATGAAATTCTGTGTTTATAGTGGAGTATATGAATAACTACAATGACCTTGGTTAAGTCAGTGTTTCTATCCTCAATATTTCCCCTTATAAAGCCATTTTCCAGGTTTTTCCTAGTTTGATTTCCACTGCCCAGCTCTCTTTTCCAGATTTCTTGCTTGAACAGGTGGGTTGGACTACATGATCTCCCAAGGTGCCTTCCAACCTCAAACATTCTATGATTCTGTGATTCTCTCTCTTTGCTTTTATATTCCCATTACTTTAATATGAAATAGTAAATAGATATCAACTTTGTTACCTCTGACATTGGCTTGTTAGAGAAAGTGAGAAATACTCTGCAAAGGATAAGTACAAAAAAGTATTAGATTAAATGTGTTGTGATACAGTGTGTAAACAGAGGTTTCTCAAAAATTTTCTGAGATGCCTAAAGGGATGAACCAGAGAATAGCAAAACTAAAATATTATCCCTAGCAAAACAGCATTTGATTAATTTTCTAATATAGACCAAGCTTTAGCTAGCATGGTAGAGGCTTTAACTTAAGTATTAAATAGAGTTCATACAATATTTTCAGTTTGTTTCAAACATATGAATGACAAATCAGACTAAATGAATGAAAGAAAAAAATGGAGTTCCAAACTGGGATTTTTTTAAATAATTTTCTCTTATGAAGTTGATACACAGCTGATACACATCCCACATCACTGCACTTGACTTTCATCAACATTCAAATGTACATGAATTGAATTTTTCATTTCAGGTATCTATTCCTACATGAAAAATAAGATTTCCAAAACCATCAGTGATGCATGCTCTGTGCTCTGTGAGTTTATGTCAAATACCTTACTATATTCCATGTGTATCACACCTGAGCTGCAAGAGAAGTACAAGCTAACTTTGATATTACTATAGAACCAGGAACATTTTTTTTTCCACTGCATATTACAATAAAATACATTGGGAATGTGCAAAGATGGTTGTCTAAACTTTACTTTGCTTATGGCTTAATAATTAAAGAGAATGGAAGAGATCTGCTTTCCTGTTCCTACAATAAGAACCTGAAAGGGTACCAAAACAAGGCATGGAAGAGTCTTAAGTCTTCATTTACTCGACCTTATTTCTCTTTGGAAAGCTGCTGACTTAACAGTAGAGAATGGGTAAAAGCCAAATTCCAACAGATACAATTACAATATTAGTTCTTACCATTTTTTTTTAACATAGACTTTGGACAGGCTCCCAGTGTGTTGGGTTCTACACAAACAGAACAAATTAGTACTTAAGACCATTGGAGATTCTATATTCTCAGTATTAAAAAGTACGTCACTATAACATTCATTGCATTCCATGCAATCACCTGATTATATAACACAGTACAAAACACAGTTCTGTCAAATACTTGAATTCCAGTTAAGTATTAAAAAATGATAATTAGGAATAAATGAAAAATATTCCAGCACGCATTTATGAATACTGTTAAATGTAGAATACCTCAAAAGCATAATTTTAATTGCACATCTCATTAGATGTGAAATTATTCCATCACTTTCAATGCTTTTTTTATCTTACTAAAATGTAGCTGTTTATTACAAATTTAATCATAATTTGTAAAAGTATCAGCCTTATGTAACTGGTTACAAAGCTAACACTAGTAGCGAATACTTAGTTATAAGCATATTGAATTCTTTTTTTGGATTTAATCCAAACGAAACACCTGGTCATCAGTAATTTTCTCTATTTTAGGAGACATAACAGTCTTTCAAGGTTTGGAGGATTGCAACTGTACTCATCCAGTCAATATTTTCATAGTATGAAAATATTTTCCATAACACTTGCAAAAGACACTTTTATATTGTCTGAGAAATAGCCACCATAAATTTAATGATGCTATTTGTAATGTCTCTGAATGCCTGTCAACAGTCGTAGAGCTGCCACATGCAGAAAATACTTTGGGCAAAGGGAGGTGAAAGATTGGAGTACAACTGACCAGATAAAAAAGCCCCTCAGACTCTGAATGACTTTTACCATTTAATGCAATCTAAATAAAGCATCATGGTTCTCTTTTGCTATTTTGTGTAGATAGACACACACTGATAACCTTGGGAAAGCACAAAGCTAAAACATCTTTATTCTATATTGGCTAATTTTTCTCTTCTCAACTTTCTCACTTAGTAAGTAGCTGTCACCTCTTTTCTCTTAGTGTTAAATGCTCACCACTCCTGTAGAAGAGCTGTGCATCTCTCTGCATTCTCTGTGATGCTCTTGTTAAAAAAGGACAATTTGTATTTAATACTTATAATTTAATTTAACTATATAATTAACGCAATAGCCATTCTCTTCAGTCTTCAAGTCTCTGAAACCACGGACTTATTTTCCAAATTAAAGGGAAGCTTTTAATCTTTGAATTCTCTGTTTACTCCCTTTCCTCTTAACAGTTCCTTCACTTGAGATTCTTTTAAAATAATACATTAAAAAAAAGAAATAATCTTTTTATTTACATCAGCAAATACTAGAATATTTTTATTGTTATTTAAATACAACTGAACTTCCCAGACAGCATCTTGCTTCCAATAAATTTTAAAATAAGGCATGTATTATTGTAAGATTTAGGACAATATCATAGGCATGATCAGGAACATGCTACCATTTACTGAGGTACAAGATATCTCCAAGGAATAGTCTCCCTCTGTCGCTAGAAGAGTTTGATCAATATGTTGCATGTATTATGTATTATATACACATATATATGTATACACATATAACATTAGGGCCAAAATGAGATTACAGCAATGAGTCTGCAGCACTAGAAGGTAAGCTGTTCCTCAAATAACTCCACTACCGTCAATAGAAACACATTCTTTAGGTGGGAAAGTCACTCTAGGTGTAAGAAATAGGATAAGTTTGCATTTTATATATCCAGTTCTTTACAGAAAACATAGTTCAAAAGAACAAAACTCCTTGGAAAAATTAGTTCATTTTACCTATGATGGAGGGCCCTGAAAAGGAAAGGAAATACTGTGATGACTGATAAGCCAGGCAACGATCTGAGTCCTACCTTTCTTAGTGTTGTATGGCATGGACTACTCTTGTTGTGAAATATATTTAAAGACTTATCACTTTAAAAAGAAATATTAACTACATTTTGGTCCAGCAATCTGATAGCTGTTTATGGTTCAGGTACTTTTAACACTGATAATACTTTAGCTTATGCTCTGAGATGCATGCATTTTCATAAACAGAATTGGAGAAGAAAAATAAAACGTCTACCTTTGGCTAAATAAAACACAGTTGTTGCTTTATTGATTCAAAGCTTATTTGTACAACAATGAACATGCTGCATGACCTTATTTGTATTGGTACTTTAAGCACTAAGCAGGCAATTGCTACAGACTCACATAGCATTCATTGGCAGAATATAGATCCCAATTAATCCATTTAACAGAAATATATATTGTATGCCATCCAAACATTCAATAGCTAAAATTAGGTGGTAGATTTTAAAGAGCTGTTCTTTTAATTCACATAAGAAATCAAAGGTTAATTGTGACTAACTGGAAATAAAAGGAAATATTCATTACACATGTTATATAAATCAGAGGTCTTTTATAAATTCTGTACACCTTAATATTCACATTTCTTTTCCATAGTTCTTAATGCTTAATATCATAAATGTCTGAAAAATTACTTTTTGCTTATGTAGATGATAACGTCTGTTCCCTGAGGACCTAAAACTGAATTATTCAGTGCTCTCTGACAACACTCAAGACAAATTAAATAAAATCAAAATGAATCCTGTAGACTTTCCCCTTATATTCACATTTTAAAATAATAAGCCCTGACACAAAAGGCATTACCATCTCATATGGCCCAATTAGGAGAACTAAGGACTTGAGGCCATATTATTTGCTATGGCAATTTCATATTGAACTACAGTGGAGTGATTTGCCAGAAGACTGGCCACATTCCCAGGATTAAAACCTATGCACAGGGATCTGATAGAGTGAGAAACAAAAAGAACACTGGTATTAAAATATTATGCGTTTCAGAAATAAACAGTTAATAGTGAAAATTAATAGGGGGAGAGGTTGTCACACTTGTCATATAAAATAATAAAAGTGGACATTTGTGCCCTATTTACTTTCAATTTAGATTTAGTGGTTGGAATAGGGAAGCTCAGTCCTTTGCAAGGTCACATCCAGCCAGTAATCATATGGAATTAAACTCAAAATATTTGTTTTACCTATTTTTATTCTAAGCTCCAGCTTAATCCTTGTAAAAAGTACAGGCAAACTTTAGTCTCTTAAAATTGTACTAGAGAAGAAAAGTCTAACTTTTAGTATGGAGTTAATGGAGGATTTACAAAATAAACTATTAAACACAAAAATTACTGCTGGCCCAAATGACAATGCCCATCAGGCTTGATCCAGACCACTTCAATACAAGCAAATCTCTTTTTGTCTTTCACTGAATCAAAAGTTTGCAGGCTTACAACTTTGAAAGAAACCCACACTGTACAGTATCAGAAGCTATGAGAAGTCTATAAGGTCTATCAAACGAGTTCCCTGTTGGAAGAATCATATAGCTGCATGATTACAATAGAAGCTGTCACTAGCAGCTCATCCAAAGTTAGACTCATATTTCTGGCACAAGAATAATACATGGATGAGGATAACCTTTCATGTAATTGTCTGAGTATTATGAAGATTAAAAGGTTGCAAAAATAATGAATCTCCTTTATTTTTGTACAAGCACATTTTCTGCACAGAATCCAGAATCTGTGCCACAGACTTTCTAACGTGGCTGCAGAGATATCCCACACAACCTGCTTTCACAGTATCACTTCAGCTTGACAGCAGGCTGAGGACAACATCACAGTGAGATTTGCCACTCTCCATGGCCCACTCCTAACTGGCCCTCAAACTACACAGAGCAAAGTTTTCAGTGTGAGATGTCATACCTTAAAGAATACATATAGCTTGCCAAGCACAACCTCTCTTGAATAAGTGATCTGCATATACAGATGCAGAATTACCCCCTGAATTTGGTCCCTATTGCTAGGTACTGGAGACAATGGAATAAATTAATGAGTGGACATCTCCCAGGTCTCTCTTTGTTGATATAATATAAAAAATGCATGGATAAACTCAACATATGGACATATTCATTAGTAAACTGATCTAAAGACTTCAATAGCAGAAGGAAAGAGGAGCAGGTTGCTTAGAATCCAACTTTAGTGAAAAACTTTAGCTAAAATTTCTTTACAATAATGAATTCACAAAAAGTCTGAACACATATCATTCTTTTTTTTTTTCTTCATTGTCTTGTGGGATCTAAAAAGGGAAGCTGACATTTACTTCTAGGTCTCAAATAGGCAGTATCAGAGTGTCCCTTTCACCTTATGATGGCACAAGTGTATTCTATCTCTTCTTAGATGAACAACACATGGTAACTGAGTGCTTCTTTTTTTTTTTTTTTCTTCCAAAAATCAAAACACTGTTTGACCCACACCATAGTACTTTCATAGTGGCTGGCACAAGGAATTTTCAGGTAGCAACAAACATTTTCATATAGCATGAACTCATGGTATATAAGTTCGTATACCGTGGCTATTTACAATAGCCAAAAATAAAGTACTGTGTGCAAAATAAGTCCAAAATATAAAGGAATTTAATCAAAGCTTTTTGTAAATTTGAGGAACATCTTGCCTTATTCATTCTACTAGCACATGATGGAGTCTGTCGTATCTAAATTATGGACTTCTGGAAGGACCCTCAGTCATGTACTTCTTGACTTTGGTTTTCATTAGGGAATTTTTTTAACTCCATTTTTCCAGTGTCAGGCATTCAGAAGTTATAAACTGGGCCTTAAAAATCTCAAAATTTCCTCTAAAAGACATAAGTCTTTCTAAAATGGTATTTTTGAATTAGATTTGATTTATGATTTCTGCCTTCATAGGATTTACTTATACATTGTCTTCAGTCTTCACATGGAAGGAAATTCGTTTCCAAATTTATTTGCAATTAAAGTTTTCTAAATAGTCTCTGTATCTATAAATTTGAGCATAAAACTGCAAGTCTGACAGCTATAAAAATATACTGAAACATTGGGAAATTATAAACAGGAACTACTTGCTTTCCTGAATAGTTTTTTCCTCGCTATTTTCTGAATAGTTCATTATTCCATACAAAGATGCTTTTTTGAAGAAAGGCTTTAAAGTTACAAAGAGATTGTATATTGTTTTCCTCTCCTCCTAAGAGAGTTGCCTGAGTTTATTTTAAAATCTTGGGTTACCTGGGACACAAAGATAAAACAAGAAAGACAATCCTCCAGCCAGCATTTTTGATAGGCCTAATCTATCAGGTGCCAGAAGAACATCCTGTAACCAGGCTTTATGGACAAGTTAGACTAGGAGACATTGATTTGGTCAAAAGGCATATTTTTATAATATTTATCATATCTGCTGAGAACAAGCCAAGGATCTACCTTGCCTATCTTTCTAAGTGATCTGGCACACCAGACCATGTTCTGTATGGCTTCTGCCTTCATTGCTACCTCAACCATGAAAGACACTTCCATTAACATTGCTTTTCCCAGCCAAAATTTATTCTGAATTATCTTAATTAGTGTACTTAGTTTTACAAAAGGAGGATAATTTCCTATCCTCTCTTTCACAACTTTCTTCACATTTCTTTCACATCCCACACTTTATTTAATTGTCCAAGTTTGAACTTACTTGATGTAATTCTACTGAAAATGTAAAGTTGTCTTGTTTAGAATTTTTGTTCTCCTCTTAGTCTTCTAATGACCTCCTACAGATTAAATCACTGTGAATAAGTCCTCAATCCTCTTTTCCTTAGCTTTGTTTTTTCCAGAATTCAGAAAGAAATTGAAATTAAAATGGAACTTTTTGTTTAACAATTTCAAATTATACAGCAGCTCATGCCAAAACAATCTCTGAGTGATGCTCATTAGGCACAACAAGATCAGCACTACTATGGGAACATTGTCTTTAGATAACTATGACTTACTGTAAGCAGATGGAGCACAAAGCATTACACATACAAGCCTCATAGACTCTTCTCTCCCCCCCCACCCCGGTATATCTTAATCTAATATATGGAAAGGAATATAGCATGAAGCTGTTCTGGGAGATGGAAGATTTCTGCTACAGCAACTCTGCAAAATGCACAGTGATAAAGACAGTCATGAAAGTAGATTTTGTATATCTAAGGCAGTTGGATTCACCTCAGTGTATATTTAATATCAAATATCATATATATTTGATTAATATATGTTTTATTCTAAGGTAGATGCCTTCAATCAATCATAATAAAATAGGTAGACAGAATCTTGTATTTTATCTAGGATTAAATTTGAGTGGCTAATTCAACTTCAGACACTAACTCCCAAAATACGAACTCTAGGATGGAAACTATTACTTCATTTTACTTTAAAATATATTAATAAATGTAAATCATGTTTATGCTTTCTTTACTCTGGAGAAGTTCTCCAAATAAACTGTTAGCCTTCTTATCACTTTTCAAGATCACATTTATAATTTTACTCAGCAGAGCTTATTTTCTTCTGATTTTTCCAGACTCTCCATTATCCTCTTATATATTTATGTCAATAACAATGCATAAAAGCAATGCTTGAATTAGCTGCTTTGAAACTAAATGTATCTGTGTGATATGCATATTATCTGTGTGCAATCACAGTGACTGCAGTATTCCTTGACATAGAATGCATGGGAGAGACTATATGATCACATGTAAGTTCTTCGTTGTTTGTTTTTCCTTGCCATTGTCTCATATGCTCATCGCTTACATTCTATCCTCCTTCTACAGCATCACACACTTACCACAGCTTCAAAAGAGAACAGATATTTTCTTTGGATTCCTTTCAGACTTTATTACTTCTGCCTCCTTCTTTCAATCACTTTCAACCTTACTTAGCTGTGTTGCCTCAGAATAACAATTATTGTCTAAAATAGTTTTGCATCTTAGATTTCTACTCTTGTACGACCATCATTACTGCAAATAATGTCCGTATGCAAGCACTGTCCATAGCAAAAGTGAAATGGGTAATATCTTAAACTAAAAAAGAGGCTGCTGTAAAGCTTTGGTAAGTTTCACAACGTGTTTATTGATATAACTCCCATGAATTAAAAATGCACAAAACACAAGTTTTGTTTCTCTGTTTTTCAAATTTCTTGGTTTTTTTTTCCTCTGTGTCATGAAGTCAGTGAGAAAAGGTTGAGATTTTAACATTTACTATAACATTCTTATAATGCTAATCCCATACTATGTAAATGCAACAAGAAGGGTAAAAAAAAAAAAAAAAAAAAAAAAAAAAAGACATATCCTATATAATGGATTGATTAGTATTTCACACTTCAAGCTGGCTTATATACCTGCAACACTGTCTGACCCATCTAATATGAGCGTGTCTACTACCATTACTTTCCCGTCCTAGCCAGTCTGGATGGTGGATTGTAGAAATGTGATACTGTAAGGAAAGAAACAGCTCTGTCATTATAGGATGTTTCATTCTCTTCTTCCATGAAAAGGTCAGTAATGACAGGTGGGCCTCAGACTGCATAGTCTATTTCCCCTCTTGCCCTTTTCAGAAGCAGAATCCATGCAAACTTCTAAAATATCATGTAAGCCAGGAAAAAAGGGTTACAATAGGTTTGGAAGAAAGTGCTGGTTATCAAAGTCTTTCAAGTGAAACATCATTGTGAGACAAAGGCTATTATAAAAATCTTTTTCATGAAGAAGTTTACTCTCTCTGTCTAATCCACAGTGGACTTTCAAGTACATGAGTCAGATTCTCAACTTGTGTAAAACATTACAGAACTAGATAGGGAAGCCAGATTTATTTCAATCTTTGTTTTTGTTGTTTTATCTAATTATATTGTGTAAGGAAGAGAACATTTTTAATATTATTTTGAAATAAATGTTGATAGTGCAAGGTAAAGAGAAGAAGGAAAGGAGTGTTATATCAGCCTATGGAACAAATCTTTATATAAAACAATCTTAGTGATATAGTAGAAAATAAAAGGTATAGTTTAAACCAAGAAGGGAATTCTGAAATTACTGTTGTTAAAATTTGCTGCTGTATCTTTGGATTTTGCCTTAAGGCAAGCAGTAACTTGAGAATATTCATAAATAACTAACGGTATCAAAAACATGAAGAGAAATGTTTTTCCTTAGGAAAAAAATATGTGTACAAGTTGCAGGAAAGACTCTTTATCTTCATCACATTTCTTTTAAGGTATCTATTGGTGGTCAAGCCAAAAATGGACAGATGAAGATGAAAAAAAAGGAAAGGAAACAAAATTTAATTAGAGGTTAATACATAAATGGAGAACCAAGTCGTATTACTATGTATATCACACAGTTTGTATAAACAAAAATTCATGCTTTTTTTTTTTTTCTTTTTAACTCAAGAGCAGAGGGTGGAAACAAGAAGCCTGGAGATATTGTTTAGCTTCTGCCCTTCTAATTAATTATGTTGCTTTTTTTAGGGGGAAAAGAACTATTGCTAACTTTAAAAGGGATAAAATAATTCAACTGAACTACAGTAGAAGAGCTCATACTCTCCTCCCTAGTGGTACTTACGGCAAAGGCAACTGGTTCTTAGGACCTTCAAGCAATATGTCATTTATCTGGTTGACTTCATTTTTGTCAGAAACTGGAAGGTGCACACCATGCTAACAACATAAAGATGAACTTTACAAAAATATAATTAAAATTGGTGCCACAGAGGCAGCAAATATTCAAATTTAACAGCCAGTGGATGGAAGAGAACTATCTAAATGTCAGCAACTGTTCAGAGCAAGATGATCTGTGCATCAAGATTGTGTATAAAATGTTTTCGATATGCATATGAGACTGAGAGATTAAAGACTCTGCTGAAGGCAAAAAAAGAAAGAAGGAGGTATTAATAAAAAAAACACAAAGCATTTTAAAGGATATCTTTTGGCCCCCAAAACTATAAGAAAAAATGGAGAACATTAAAACAGGTAGATCTAAGGAAGAACTTTTTTTAGCTCCTCATCCTCAGTTATGTTACAAAGAAGGAGAAAAATACATGCTGTGAAATATTGGGTTTTAAAAAAATCAGATTTTCCAAAAGCTATCAGAGATTTCCTATATTCAACACAAAAACTCTAGAGTCTGGTATAAGTCTGCAATTCCTTGTATTTGAATTTGCTGTACCCTAATTTTTTTATTTCAGTCCATTATAACCTGGAATAATAGCTGATCTTTGTTTTCTGCCTAAAGTGTCAAAAGTCTTGTCCCATCTGTAATGATCTGTTTTTTGTTGCTGTTGTTTGTTTTGTTTTTATATGTAGCCCTCTAATTCTTGGTGTCACTCTCTCATATACATACATTATTTTCCCTCAAGGCTAAGCAACATGAAGATGCTTAATGTCACCTCATTTATTCAACATTCTGATAGTATCACTCAGAAACTGTAATTTGAGTTCCTCCAGCATTTCCCCTCTCTATATGAAATTGAAGTTTCTTTTCCTCTCAGGTCTTCTTTCAAGACCTCACATAACTAGCTGTTTGTTCTGTTTTGTTTCTTACTCTTATGTATTTCAACCAGCAGTTTTTCAAAATGACACTGTCTCATGGAACTGTCTCATGGAACTGCTAAACATGCTTCTTCCAAAAGGTAAACTTAGCTGGACAAAAGTAGAAAGGGCAGGCATTAACTTGGAGTTTTTTATTGTGGAGGATAGACTTTGGACATTTTGGACTGCTCTCAAAAGGAGATGCACATGTGTAGGGATTATATTCTGCATGCCATCTGTACTTGTTATATTTGTCTACCCTGTCCTACATTTCGTTTTCTTCTGCTTGGCTGTCCTTTTGAAGGGCGTACAGAACCTTGAATTTATTCACTCAGCTTTCAGAACCTGAAAAGCATATTTCTACCAGGTTTGGTTCTTCCTCTTGAAAGACAAGATAGCCAACTTTATGCCAGGTACTCTGTATGTGTAATGCACCAGACCTTTTTGTGGTGACTATTAGGATAAAAAAATTTCTCTTGACAAAGCTGTGATTGGTTCTTTTTCATCAGTGTCTTCATTCCTCCTAAATATCAAAACACTGCTTCCATATTCTTTTTCTTCTTTTCTAAACTTTTTCACTTACTACTCTGGCTCATTTTATCAGTTCAGGATCTACTAAAGAAAATATTTGCAATGTTTTGTTTTACAGAACACATATATCTCTCACTGTTAGTCCACATAACTTTTCTCTATAAATCTGTGCCTACCTGACACTATGAACTCAGGAACTGGATTTATGTTTTTTTCAGCATATATCTTGGACTAGGAATTATGGCCTGAATTCTCATATCCATCCTATTTTAGTTATCATTGTCTGTCTTTGTTGTTGATGTTTTCTGTGCTCCAGGAAGTGCCCTCTTTCTTTTGATTATTAAAATTTTATTGCTCCCCAGCAGCTCTACAAACATACTAGAGCAAGTCTCACACTTTTGGTACAAGTATTAAGTCCCCAAATATATCAAGTTCCAAAAAGGATAAATCCTCGAGGGTCTTTATTGAATTGCTTTATGCCAAAGTGAGTCATGTCATATTGCCTGTAAGAGTACACAGAGTGACACATCCATAACCCAGTGTAACCTCTGGACTGAATGAAGGATTTAGATCTTTTCTTGCTTCTCTTTTTTTATTAAACTAGTCAGGATTATGGACAGATATGAAACACACTAACTTTGCAAGAGAAAAGATCTATGAAAAATTGTGTGTACTTTTCAGTGTATGTTTGACGCCAAGCTTGTCTTACCTGTCCTATTGGTCCTATTGGCCTGCAAGTCTCAAAACAGTCATGACACTAACACTGATCCATTTCTCTTTTTTTTATATATAATATTATTTTTATTTAAGTGATTAATGACATTTGAGGATCCAATATCTACTTTTCTGATGTTAAACATGAGAATCCTGTAATATCAATGAATTTAGAACTCTTAAAATGGGTTCCTGGGCCATACTAGTCATTCTCTGACACCAGGAATTATGCCTATCCCAAAAAATAACAGTTTTTAAAAGTGTTTAATAAACATAATAACAACATAAAAGGTCTAATGGAATAATAAGAACAGAAATAACCACTTTGGCTGATCTGGAATAGATATCTACTCTATTACCAGAATGTATATCTGAAAATATCTATTAAATTTTTTAAAATTTTTCTTAAGTGAAAGTCAGGCTTGTGACCAAAACTAGAGCTATACAGTTCATAATTACCATGCTAACCAATTCATAATGTTCAAGCTCTTTAAAATGTGATGTTGGCAGGGCAATGAAAATGTTTTACTCTTGCAAGGTAACGCTCAGAAAACAAGGCTAGATTTTGGTGTCCTACAAATACAGGCTGTATTAAAGAATATTTACAGAAAATTAACAGGTTTGTGCATTTTAGGGGCAGAAGAGACTTCTCTAGAAAGCTAATCTAAGCTTCTGTATAACAGAGGTCATATAATTTTAAACTAGAATAACTGGTATCTGATTTGTTCTCAGATCCTTAAAAAGAGACTTAAGTAAAATGAATTTGCTGGCAAAACATCACTCAGTGAGTCTTGAATAGTTGCTTTAAGTAGCTTCTACTTCTTTCCCTTGAGAATAAACTACTATACAAAAAGTTTAAACTTAGAACTTTGGCATAATTAAAGTCAGGTGAATAACTATTGTGCCCAACTGCTTTTGCTGATGTTAGAATGAGTCCTGATACCTAATTTTGCCTAGATCCTAAGTCTCAGCTGGATGGAGCAGGACTTCCATTATCTAACAGCAGAAACCTGGATTTCCCTTGGTCAGCAATGCTGACTGTTAATGCTCTGCTTCAGTTCCCTTAAATATTTGATTCAAAAGTTTTCCCTTTGTATTTTCCACAATGTCTGGATCACTGAATTTTTTAATAATCTACTAACAAACTAGTTTTTGGAGCTATTAGCTACACAACCTGCATACACATAGTACATATGTAGTATCTGACACTTGCTCAGTGCAGAATCTGATTGGGAATAAGCCTGGCTGGAGCTCAGCTCTTCTGGGAGCGACCACAAAGGTCAGATCTAAGACCATATACTCTCTTTCAGAAGCACAATGTCTCATCAGGCTGGTTAAATTCTTTGAATTCTAGGATGTTCAAAGGCATGCTACATGATACAGAGCTCACAGATCTCTTCAGTGGCATGTTTTTGATCACCTTTCATTTCAGGGGAAAGAAATTGCAAGATTTCTTCTGTTTATTTTTGTGCTATTGTTGTTTTAGTAATTTAATACATTTTGCTTTGTGAATCTTGATCAGTTGAATATAAATAAGCTGTAAAAATCACCAGAATAATACAGTCTTACCATAGCATGGTAATTGAACACATTTATAACTTCCATTCTTCTAAGGAAACAATGCATGTTGACTCAGATGTCACTACTCTATAAATTTCTATTATTTTGTATATAGTTCACTGTGTAGTGTTTTCTAACGCTATATTTAATACAATACTATTTTCTGATGTTTTAATAGCTTTTCTACACTGAGCCATCTTCATTTATTTCAATATTACTGGCTATATAATAATTCACTGTGCATCATCCAGCTTCATGACAGGTCATGAAATAAGTGAAGAGAGGGATAAATGACAATAATGGGGGAAAGCAAATAGTGTCAGTTTACCTTACAAAGATCCGTTAATCTTAGCTAAATATTCAATGTCTCTGCTGATTTCTGCATATACTTATGTACTATACAGCTCCATGATTTATCAGACACTCAGATACAGAATAGTCCAATACTAACTGTTTCTGTTTCTTTTTTCAACATTGATGATGGTACTTGCTAGATAAAAAAGCCTGGTAAGAAAGGTTGTTTGTACTGTTTAGATAGAAACAAGGTTCTGCCTGAGTTAATCGCTATGTATTCTATTTTGCTTACTTGACCTAACAGCCTCCTATATACCCAGTGTGAACTCTTAGTTGTTAGCTGAGAGAACTGTTAAGTTAGTAGTGGATTCGCTGCCCTGGTAATTAGATTGAATGTAATATGATGGGTATCACACTAGTTTGGATGATACAGAATCAATAGGATGATCCTAAAAACAATTTCAAACTTGCCTCTTCGCAACACTTTTACTTTCCCATATGAGCAATGCTTTAAATGCAAAGAAGATGCTGTGTCAGGATGCATGACATCTGTCAGTGTTCTCTGTTCATTTGATTATGGAATTACTAGAGGAAAGAAATATCAAGGAAGAGAGCAAGACATCTCCATTTTCCTAATTATGCTAGGCCAAATTTTCTTTTTAGTCATTTTGTAGTTAAAGGATTAGCATTTATATTCAAGAGCAGCTCAGAAAGAAAATGAATAGGATATAAGGAATCGCGTATTCTGAAAAGTATTTTAACAATTAAGCATTGCTTACATCTGATGAAATTAATATGCCATTTTTCAATGGTAATTAGAAACAAATAAATATCATCAAGGAAATGTCATAAATGCTCTGCTTTTTGAGATAATGGTTCACTACATAAAATAAAATAAAAAATGATTTGTTTTATTAAACCATGGTGAAAGGAAATGCTCTTTAATTAATATAAAAAATAGCACACTGTCTTTCCAGTGCAATGCAATCAAAGCATGTTGGAAATGCTCATTAGACCTAGACACCTCCTTTTATTTCAAATGAAATTATTCGCTATTATGAATGGTAAGCAGTGTCTTAAGACGTTTTATAGTGGCTATCATTTCTTTAACTTGTCAGACAATTTTATATTACAGTGAGAAAGGGGGTATAAAAGCTTTCAGGCATATCTAGCATTACAGAAAGTGAGGTGAAAAATCTGAGATACTATAACAGAGAGCCAATTAAAATCTGCCATCATTCTATGTGCAGTCATATAGTCATTGCTTACAGTAATCTCTTGTTTTCACTTGTGTCTCAAAAAAAAGAGTTTATATTTAAATGACAACATATATACTCATGTTTTAATACATGACAACTCTACAGAAAAACTTCTTTGTGAGACACAGTGAGGCAAATTTATTGAATAAGTGACCTTTAACCCACAGAGAAGAACTTATTTTGAAACCAGAGTTCCAAAACAAAGTCAGAAATGGCTAATGGTCTTCTGCATCCCAAGTTCTCTCTGTTTCTGATACATAGAGAAAAGAAGCTGCTATTTTTCCCCACATTCTCCAGCAACTCCGGTGCTCTCCAAATCCCCCTCCAGAGAAGCAGAAAATTTCACATGACTGGCAGGTCGTATCCCACTCACACTTCAGAAAACTGTCAAGAGCTCTCTGTTGGAAAGGGAGCTGAGCTGGTGCCTGACCGATGTGCTCTGAATCATGTTTAGAAGGAGAAATAGCCCATTCCACTAAGCAGAGAAGCTGAGGGAGACTATGGGGAACATATACACTGCCCAGGGTTAGACTTTTCCCTTACTAAATATGTCACCCAGAGCTCCCTAAGCATTTAGTGGAGAGAGAGGTTCCTTCTGGAATAGACCAACTTTAACAAAGCTTGATAACACCACCAATGCCAAATCCCATAGAGAATCATTCTTTAGGTTAGTTTTCATTAAGCAGTAAAAAATAAATATGCTACAATATTGTCTTCTTAGAATTAAAAAAAAAAATTGAGTGTAATCAAGGTTGCATAGGTAAATTGTTAAAAAAAATCCAAGCTGAAGAGTTTACTGTGTGCAAAACTGTGACCATTACTCCAAATGTTCACATGCTCAAATACTTCATTATTCCTTCCCTTCCCTTTATCTTTGCCTCTGCTTTTGCCTACCCTTTCCTTCTCTTTCTTCTTTCTTTGCTTTTCTCTTTCATTTTCTCTCTCTCTTTCTTTCCTCTGCCTCCCTCATTCTCTGTCCATTCATTCTAGACACAAAAAGAAAATTGAAATTCAAATTATGATAACTTTACCTTTTATAATACATTACATTTTTTCTATCACAGGATCAAATAATAAATTGTGGCTGTACATGTGATTCTACAAAAGAAATAGCAAAATGTAGATTTATTCAATACAAATGTCAACATTTCTATAATCTAGTTAGTATTAGATGAGATGAATCAGTATAATACTTTTTTACATGTTCATCATGGGAGAAATTCCTAACCCATTTAAGATGTTTGCTACTGAGATCAAGATTTCATCAAGAACTCACAACATTTTGAGGCATCATTTAAAAAAAGTAGGAATGGGATGTATATGGGAACTAACCTAAAAAGCCGAATTCTCAAATCTCTGTTTGTTAAGGTTATATTACCATGTAATTTTTCTGCATATTCAACCTTGTTATACACTTGGGTAGAACTAGGAAGGAAAAAAAAAAAAAAAAAAGTAGATTAAAAGAAACTTTAGTTTTCAGAGGAGACATGAAAATGATAGCCTGAGGAAAGTCTGCATTTCACTCTGAAGATGTAGCGTATGTCAGTTTATCACTGTAAATCAAGAAAGACTAGAGGGTGTTTTTGTGTAAAAATAACTATTTGCTATTGTAACTTGAAAAAGAATAGGAGTACAAGCAAAGGTATTGATTTATGTTCTGTAGCCTTCACACCATTGAACAGATGAGTGTTTTCTTGGAGGTAATATTAATCTATTAAAAAGAAAAAAGAAAAAAAACATAGAAAAAACTCTGATCTTTAGAAGAGAACCTATGCTGGTAGATATCTAACCTCAAACTCTCATCATGCTCTGCTGACTCAACAGCAGCATTTCCTTGCTGCAAATTACCTTAGTAAGTACTTCAGTATCTTGGTGTGTGGAAAAGCAGACAGTGATCAACCACAAGGAGATTAAGTGCAGCAGAGTGGACAAGAATCATAACATAATTCCATTGATCTCATAAATGCTCCTTCAAAAATTTAATGTGATCTTTGCATCCTGTGTTTACAGTGAGTCCATGAGCTTGTAAAAACATAATAAAAGGAGTGGTAACACTTCATGGCAGGTGCATTGCCAGCACAAATTAGTGTTGAAGGGACTTATAGGTGAGTAGCAAAGCACTTGTTTTCAGGACTGTGCTAATAGTACTCAGGGTCACAAAAATCAGATTCGTACATGTTTTTATCTCTAAAGGACGTAGAAATATACTTGAAAATGAGAACTATGTAACTAGTTTATGATATCTTCTCTAGAGAGTCTGAAAGACTGCCTTCAAAGGCTGACAACCTGCCTCATTCATCATAATTCCTAATTTTTGTGCAATCTAGTGAAGTTTAGGATATCCAGTATAGGGCAGTGTAGGATATCCAATGTGCTATATTGCTTTTATTTGGCTTTGCTAATTCTGCATAGAAATAAATAACATTTTCAGCTGGTACTTTTTAACCTTTAGTTCAAGAGGAAGAACTAGAATCTCTCTCTTAAGCAGGGGAACAAGTAAATGAATTATTTATCAAAATAGATATGTATTTAATGGCAGCAAAACAGTTACATTCCTGCCAAAAGGCTAGAAATAAAAATTCAGCACACACATAAGCACTTTTGTTTAATCAGGATAGAACAAAAAGTTTTGCCTTGTAGTTAAGAAGGGTAAAACCCCCGAGACATTCAACCTCATTAATTAATAGATTTCATCTTCAAGATAATAAAATGTTATATAATATGATCATTTAACAATCTATACAAGAAACAAGCACAATATATAACTGACAATTGACATGGTGAATTTTTTTAAAACTATCTTTGGGTTCGTGAAATTTACAAGCAGTGAAGAGTGATCAGGGATTACTCTAGTAATTTATTAAATTAATTCTATTCAAATTCTGTCCTATACTATTTGAGAATGCATAAGATAGTATGAAATAATTTTTGTTAGATAATTGTTGACAAACTTATCAAAAGATTGCACATCTTTTTCCTTTTCCTACACCTTATTCTTACTCTAATCTGTTAATATGAGGTGTAGCATTTTAATAATGCAAATAGTTGCGTATTCTGGTTGAGTATGCAGAGGTGCCTGACCTTAGATAATAATTCAAAAACTAACCTATAAATATCAAGATAAAGCAGCTATCAGTGTCCTATTGCTCTTTAATTAGCACTTAGATTAGTTAATATTCTCTCACTTGCTATACTGATTTGTATGCAAGCTGTAAAATAAAACCACTTAATTTAATGCATTAATGTAGTTGTATCTCAATGGGTGGCAAACAGATTGTGGAGATTAAATAACATGTTTTATGCAATAAGGCTTAGTTTAATTTGTTTGACAGCTGAGTTTTATACTTGTAATTGCAGACATTGCAAGTAGAACTAAACTATGTTGCATTGCAGCCCATGTGTGAGACCCTAAACTGATGTGCAATTTCAAGGCTTTCAGATTCTGAAAATCATGTTGGCTCTTTTATAACTTCATAAACAAAATTATATTTGGGTATAGTAATGAAGCCTAAAAGCTACGGAAACCAGTTGTATTTATTTCTTTGAGTGGCATCCTCTATTTCAACAGGACAATTTAAATCAATGTGTATTTACTCCTAAGTATAAGTTCCGATGATCTAGTCCTAAGATTAAGTTTACACCTGGTCATATTAAAAGAAGTAGCAAATAGTGTTTTATAATTTCAGCTACACAGAAATTCCCTGTAGGTAGAATCTTCCTTAGGGAATTTTTTTTTACTAATTGGTAGTTTGTCAGAAGTGAAGATGAGAATATAGGCAAGTAGATACTGGAGGCTCAGTTTTCACTGGTGGAATTTAGTGAGAGGTATGTTTTGGCATCTTGCATCTATGTAAAACTGGTATTCTCACAGTTTAATTCTGTAGTTAATGAATGAGTCACTCCAGAAAGCATCCCAGACACAAAGCTGTATGCACGTAGTATCTGTGCGGAGGATCAGGGGGAACATGCTAAAGTGACAAGGCACACAGGCAGTGGGAATGAGGTCTGTTGCCTCTCACAAAGGATAAAGCTACTAAGTTTTGCTGAGTTTCTAAAACAGATTGACTTGCAATTCACCAGTAAGCAGCTGATCACTAAAAGACTTGCTTCTTTGGACAGGCACACGGTTTTATAAAACACAGAGTTCTTCTTCAGGATCTTTTCATCTCCTCCAAATTTGAGTGAAGCTGGTCAACAGGGAGTTAAGGAAGGAAGGCAGAGACATATATATTCCTTTAAAAAGTTTTCAGTGTTATTGCACCATCATTGTTTTATTTAGCTGTCCCATTCAGGGGTCAGATAGCATGAAGCTCTAGCTTTTTGTATTAGTCACAACTCTGAACACAGAGTACAGACAATCTCTCCTGTTTCCTTATAGGTCACTCAGAGGCATCTGACATCCTACCTTCTTTCCAGCTCATTTGGCATAAAAAAGGTATTAGGAATATATCTGTCCTCATCAACATAGCACTAGTGATAAGAGCAGTCATCTCTAAATGTTTGCCTGAGACCAAACATACCCACACTAAGAAGAATTTATGCTTTTGTTCTATGCTTGAAAAGCATAGAAACAGATATCTATATCATTTGGTGTCTCTATAACCACTCAGGAACGAATTGTCCCCTGTAGACTGATAGGACCACACATTATAGAGGTAATACAGTTGACTAGCTTAAACTAGGGATTTTTTTCTTTTTATTGGACAAACTCATTTGAGCTGAATCTTACCCATCTCAAGGAATTAAAAACTTCTACTAGATATATATTCGTCTAATTTCAGTACAACTACAAGTACCTAAAGTCAGCTGCATATAGAATGCCTTAACAAATTCAAGTAGGTGGCTATTAACCCATGTAAGGTGGCAGGGGGTGCCAGGACTGTCCAAAGTACTGCAATTGTACCTTCTTAGCTCAGGATACTCTGACAATAAACAAAATAAAAAAGTCACATAAAAGCCTCTGTAAGTATGTAGCAGAACAAAATGTGTGAGAATAAAGAAGTCACAGTTGTTGCTTCTTTATTTTTAGATATCTCTCTCTGTGAGCTTTTCTTTTCAAATGAACAAAGTGGCAATGTCCCACCTAACCGGGTATTGGATGAATTTGACAGAGATTTATTCCCCTTAGTCTACTACAACAGAGATGAAAATGCTTTTCTAGTTACATTGTATTGCGTTTTTCAAAAGAGCCAATATGATTTAATAAATAGACAGAGGTCTATTTAATAGAGGGTTGACTTTACAGCAAATATGACTCCAGCAAAAACTGGAATTGCAAGAGGAAAACATTAGATCCTGTATATATCTGTGCAAAATCACAAGCCATGTATTTTGTTTTAATTGGTCCTTCTCTCCTGCTGCTGGAATTTTACAGATTGCTATGGTTGAATGAACTGCAAACAATTCTCTGAGGGCAATGCTTTCATTTTTGTTTAGAATTTTCCACTCAAGATCAGCCTTCAAATAGAAGCTAAAGACAAAGAGACAAAGGAAGAAAATAACTGCTTAGAAAGTTTTGGAGCGGTTCTTGTTGTTGTTGTTGTTTTTTAATTAAGTGCTTGATTTTTTTCTTATATTTTTCCTGATATTTTTTTCTTGCTGTTATTGGTACATAAGTGGAGAATATGCAAACTGTGTCTTTGTTGAAATCAAAAACAGTTTGAGAGAATTGTTACAAAGGCAACACCTCAGTTTTAGGACCTTTCTTGTTGCCAGGCTGGAAAGAGTCTGCCTGGAAAACCTCCATGCCATCCGGTGTGCTCTGCAGGCCTCCCTCTGCTGCCTGTTAGGGCCAAATGCCAGTGCACATGCCCAAACAGAACACAGCCCTTAAGATGCTAAAAGACTTTGCTATGACTAGAACGCCACTACTGAAGTAGAGATCTTCCTAACTATTACTATCCTTAGTTAACACTATTACCTGCATACTGATTTTATCCTTCTATCCAGTGTGCTGTTCCTTGCTTTATACTAACATCAAGTTCCTCTGCCAGTGTTGACTTGTTAATGAGACTTTCCTGTATTTCTGCCTTGGGGAAAAAAAGAAAATCCTGGTTTTTAACAACAATCAAATGAGTTTTGCATATTTAAATGAAGAAAGAAAAGTACACAACAAAAAGAAAATTTTCAGAATTCAACAGAGCTTTGCAAGTCTTTGAAACAACATCAGCAATTATGGTATGTATAATGGTAAACAAAGCAGTTGGAGATTTAGGGAAAAAAGGATTTTTTAATATATTTGTTTTCAGACTATATTTGTAGTCTAGTTTCATACATCTGTCTCCTAGTGCACCACATTTACAAATATATATATACATATATATATACACACACACACACACACACACACACATATATATATATATATATATATATATATATATATATATATA
>PTEX01000235.1:829331-859418 GCA_003342815.1 Eudromia elegans | reverse complement strand
GGGAAAGGGAAAGGGAAAGGGAAAGGGAAAGGGAAAGGGAAAGGGAAAGGACCTGCTCTTTCTTTATTTTAAAAGAATGAATAAAAAATACCTCATTCACTAATGGAAAAAAAAAATCATGCAGAAAAGGAAAAATCATGTAGTATTTATTGGCATTTAAGCTTTTTAACAATAAAATTCCTACTTAAAACCATAAATCAGATCAACTCAGTAAATCATAATATCCAGTTCTTTTATAAGTTGATATTATGTCTGAAAGAATCTGCCTCTTTGAAAGTCATGCATTGCTATGTTATTATGGTGAGAGACTTGCAGTGTAGAGCAGAAAGCTGTGTACCAGGATTTTATTCATTGGTAGCTAGGGATATTAATTCATGAGCTGTAGGCAAGTATACACAGGCAGAAACACAGGTCTGAAACCTGCATGCGATATTCCATAATCTATTTAAATTGTATGCTCCCATTCATCAGCATTCTACTCGTGTTCTCTAGAGAAATTTTAACTGCTCCTGCTAAAGCCATCCAAAAATTCCAAGTCATGTTCGATTGACATAAAAATGCTGCCTCTAGTGGATTCCCCAAGACCTGTCATCCATTGCCAGTAGAAACCTCATGCACATGAAGGAGTCATCTCAGGAAAAACACAGGAAAGAAAAAAAAAGACATGAAAATAATCAATGACTAGAGTTCCTTTCACCTAACTTCAGCGATTTAGGTTAAGTTACTTATTTAGGCTTCCCAATAAGTTCTGAGGAAACATATGATAAATGTTTAGAGCAAATCAGCCTCTGGCGATTGTCCATGAAATATAGAAAGAATCTATATGAATAAGTACCTTACTTCTGAATGAAGATGAGAAGATGAGAGGATTATTAAATTTTATGTTTCATTGTTTGGTTGTTTGTCTGTTTTTTCTTAATGTTCAAAAATTATCCACATTTTATTTGATCACAGCACATAGCATACTACACTGACACGTAGCTGGACAAAAATGCATTTTATCCTGCCTGTGATCATCCTCACTACTTTCCATTTTCTTTGCATTTTTATACTTAAGTACTTCCACCCATACACTTAGGCAATTTGCAAGCCAGCTACCAAAACTTCTAAGAATACAAAATTTATGAAAATACATTTTGCCTACAGTTGCATGCAAGTATTTGCCTTCCGCACACACTCACATGCACAAAAATTGAACCAGAATTTCAAAGATATTAAATTAAAACACATACAAATATATATAAAATGTATGTTTCTCTTTAGTATGTCCACTGATGAAATGGCTGCAGTCTGAGCTCATCTCTTATGAGAAAAAAGTCTGGAAGCATCTCAGTCTGAATACATACTCATAAAAGGCATGGATTTTAGGTACTTGTTTCAAACAGGATGAGATATTTTCCTAACAGATAAGAATATACCTAAGGAATTTCCTGCCACAGGAACTCTGCCACAGAGGAAGTTAAATAATTAACTTAGCAATTTATCCAAAGCATTCTTGGTTATTATTATTACATGTCTAAAATTCTACATAGCATCAGGTCTATCGAAGTACTTCAAAGAAGATGGGCCCTAAAATATGATCAAACTAACAACAGACAAATGTAATTTTACATCTTATTAATTAAGATGCAACAAAAACAGAGAAAAGGATGAAGGAACTGGTCAATACAGATACTTGTATTTACTTGGGGTTAGGCTTTTTCTTTCTAGCCACACATCAGAGTTATTACTGGTGCAGCCAGAGTCCCAAGAGAAGTGCAGGGGAAGCAGTGCATCAAGTAAAGCAGTGTTTGTCTTTGAGCTATGTCATATGTACAAAGGAACAGTAGTTTGTTCCCTTTTATTATTTCAATCCAGGGAATAAAATAAATTACAACTAATCACAAAAAAAAATCCAATAAATCTGAATAAATCAGAGTAAATCCTACTATGCTCACTGTCATTCCACAAACAAAAGAGGCTAAATTTGTTCAGTATACCATTTGCTGCAAATTATTCCCCAAGGCCTACTAAGGAGGTAATAATCTAAAATTATTCATCTGCTTAAAAGTACTTATAGATTGGGTACTTCTGTAGTTTTCTATATTGACTTACTCGATGTGTTCCTTATGGAAATCTATCTACTATAAAATTATACAGAGATATATCAAGAAGGTTCTTCTAGAAATCACTTAAGCAAGGTATAGAATTTTTTTTTTCTGACTAACGTAAGATGTCTCGTTGTATTCCTGCTACAGGAACACCTGAATATTAATTTCTGATTTATATACTAAAATATTCCTTGAACTCCATTGCATAAAGGAATGGGACATTCTGCATAATACACTGGATGGTGAGCACATGTGTCTGACCTGGGCGATCTGCCAGGTTGGACAAGAGCAAGGCCTGGGAGGCAGCTGAGTTTCTTTTCAAGAAGGTCATCTGAAAAAATGGTTAGTCAGTACAGGCCAAAACCTTTTCAAGCACTGAGCTAGTTAACAAGTATGTAGAAAAGGCAATCATTCTGGCAGAATGTGGCCTTCTAATAGTGTAACTCTGCAAAGCAGCTTGAATTAGAATTAGGTAGATGGGAGGATCACTTTTGTTTGCATACCTGAATTTGATGACCCTGCAAGTTTCTTACCGGGAGGAGAGTGAGAATAGAGAAACTGCATAAACCTTGGTGTCTTGCTTTAGCTTTACAACAATGGTGTGAAATAAATGAATCTAAAATATTAGTTTCACTGAATGTTTCACCAACTATAATATATTAATAGAGAATTATGCCCATCCCCTAGAACTCTACTGAGTAGCTAAAAAGACAAGCAATTAAATCCTTCTCTGTTTCCTGGTTAACTTTTGTAGAGTCTGATTATATTGCTAAAAATAATGGAATAATTCTTATAAAGATCACAAGTATAAGCAAAAATCCCATTTCTATTAAGCAAGATAGTTAGGTATGTACTTAAGTTCAAAAGCCTTAAGTGCCCTAATGAACAGGCATCCGCTTCCTCACATGCTTAGAGATGAACATATCAAAAAGCTGTTGGGATGAGATTCACCTAAGTCCCCTGTACCACCTGGAAATTGATGTGTTTAGAAAAGCAAATTACACAAGGTCCCTCTTTCAGACATCTTCAGTCCAGTTCCAAAGATAGATAACTAGTTTAGAGTAGCCATTCAACTTCTAGCTTACCCCCATCCTAGGATATAATTATACCTTTGGATTGGTACATTGGATATCAGATATTAGTACAATTGGATATGTAAACAATTCTAAAATTGTTTATATATATATAAAAGTTGTACTAACCAGAAAATACTTGGACATCAAATGTACTGTAACTAATGTTGATTTTTCCCTGACATGTAACACATCATTGTCTAAGAAGCAGAAGGCATCTGTGTCTCGTTTCATCATAGATAATGCACTTGAGATTGTTAAAATGCTGCTAAATACATATAGTGCTCCTTTGAACATTTACTTTTCAGTCTTTAAGTGTTTGGCTCTTTTTTTTTTTTTCCCTCGTGCCAAATTTGAAACATGAGCATTTTCCTACCACCTTGGAAAGCATTTTTCTAACTCTCACAGATAAAACAATGTCAGAAGTCAACATTAGATGAGCTTCTGCTGGTGGTATTCTCCCTTCATTTTTTAAACATATGCATGATTTGATGCTCTACCAACATTTTTTTTGAAAACAGAGAAGAAAGAATCATGTTAAAGATCCACTGGTCTTTTCAAAAACAACCTTGTTCTTGAACAATTATCAAACAGGAATTGCAAATTCTCTCTGGAGATGAAATTCAGTTGCTACCTCCTACTTCCCACTACCAGATGAACATGACAACCAACCCTATCATATGGAAGATGCATTGCTGTTCTTAGAGACAGATTTGAGCATCTCTGTCTGACCTGGGACAGAGCTGATGTAGGAGACAGGTGTCTTGTTTTTCAGGAAGGGTGTGTCCAGTACAAATGGACACTTATTTTTTGGAACAGAAAGACATTTCATAAATGGGAGTACTGTGAGACAATTGACAATATTGCTTAATATTTAAGTCAAACATTTTTTTTTATTCCCTTTGTTTCCATCATATGTACCAATGAAGGTGATGTAATACTTGTTCTAAGCCTTCTTTTGGCTCTCTGAGATTTTTTTCTTTTTATAAAATTATATAAAGCAATAAATGATACAGAAAAAATAAATTAGATTTTCTATCTTTCCTATTCTAAGAATGTGAAATACAAGATTTTATACAATTGAAAATTAGCACATGTTAGCTACATAAATAATATATAATTTGATAGATATTACATATAAAAAGCTGATGGGTGAGTAAGGAGTTAAAAAAAAGAAACTGATGAATTGCACAAACATTGCCAAAGTGGCAGAAAAGCGACAAAGAAACTTTGGGTACTGTCCCCAACAACAAAATAGGGAGGTCAGAAGTCTTGTGGAGGCATGATGGTCTCACTTAGCTAAAATTTTCAAGTAATACCCAACTCTCTAAAGATCTGATATGCTTGTAAAACACTTGATAAGGGACCAAAATCGATCTCGCCGATGGTGCAAAGAACAGATAATCTCATGGAACTTGCCTGGAGACTGTGGAAGGATCACCTCATAAGATTGACCATAGTTTAGTCACATTCTCCTTCTCCAACAGTATGAAAGACAGAGTCTAGCACTGGTGAGTTCTCCTCCAACTGGAATGTGAGTATCCTTCCCCTCCCATTAACCTCAGATGCTGGGCTAAGGGAGCTCCTTATAAGTTTGAGGCCCTTCTATAATCAAGACAAAGTATTTTATTTTATTTTATTTTATTTTATTTTATTTTATTTTATTTTATTTTATTTTATTTTATTTTATTGTTGCTTTGTCTGGGACAAGCAGTGAACTGCATTTAGTTGTGCTAATAGCTATCTGCTATTTACTAATAGATAAGCCCACCTTTAAACAATCCCACCACTTAATGGTGGATGTTGTTATCACAAAGATCTTGTGCTGGTAAATAAAATCAGCTTGCTAAAGCCCGGTAGTTGTTGCCTCTCTGGATTATTTTACTGTCTCTTTTAACAAGCAAGCATGATGAAAGCCTACAAAATTTTTTGATGCCATGATTATTTTAGAAAAAGAGATTAAAAGAATTCAAAGCAGATGATGTAATTGTGTATCTATCGAGACTATTCACAGCTTAATTAGATAAGAATATTTCTAGAAGTCTCATTAAAAAAAAAATGAGGTCCTTTGGTAGATAGGGTTCTGCGCTTTATAGATTGTTATTTTGATATAAAAATCCTAATATTCTACTTGTGTATCTATATATTTCCATCACATGCCAGCCAAACATCATCAAAAGCAGCAAGTCATATTTTTGTAAATCTGCTTTAGGCTAAAAAAAAAAATTGATCAAGAAAGTCCTGATGGGGTAAGTAAAAAGGGTCTCTTTAACATCTCTATTGATTTCTCACTTTATGTTTTGCTATATTTTGATTGGGTTTTGGTTGGTTTGTTGTATATTCTTTGTTAGCTTTAATGTTGCTGCTTGAATATTTGTTGGATTAGAGGATCAAGCTGGAAAAAAATCACTGTAAACTGTGTGGGCTTTTGAATAAATCTCTGGAGAAGAAAGTCTGCATAATCACTGACTTTTCCCTTGTTTGTTACAAAGGGGTTAATTTGAATTACTGCAGGCACTTCAAAGAATGCAAAGCTCTTCTAACAAAGCAGAGAAAGCCTGTTCTCAGTATTGCCATCCATGCAGGTATTTTTATATGAAGGGATACATTTTCAAATCACTGCAAGGGAGGTATGTGCTAAAATCTGTTCATGTATAACAGGATTTGTGCTAATACCTCCTACATACTGCTTTGAAACTATACCCCTCTCTGTTTTTAATAGTGTAGCCATGGAAGGGACTGTGATTTGGAAGAAACTGACATATGTAGAACAAAAAACTCACTCAGAAAACTATAATCAAATTGGTAAATTACAAATAATATATACACTGTAATTATCATCATAATAATATATATTTTTTTAACTCATGGAAGTGTGTTTTATCTAGAGATCATTGTGGCATACAGTGTTTTCCCTTTTGCTGTACCTCCTTTGTACGTGTAATAAATCAGGCTGATAATATTTGCTCTGGAAAATGATAAAATTTCCCAGTGTATGGCAGGCGAGGTAATGGCATTGAATTTGATAAAGCTACATGAATTTAAGATAATTTCAGGTTTGGTCCAAACCTTTAAAAGCATCTACTTTCATAAACATTCATAGGAAGAAAAATGAGTGAATTTTAACACATGCACTATGTAACAGAACAACCAGTCCCTCCAAAGACCTTTTCAGTCTGTTCTGTGTGTTAAGCAAAAACAGTTGAACATAAGATTGTAAAAAGGAAACTAGATACCTGCATATATTTTAATGCATATCTTGCCCATTAAAAATAAACGGCTATGTAGATATCCCAAACCTAAATCTATCAGTGATAAACCCTTCATTCTGACTCATCCAGGACACCAAAAAGCTCATTTCTTAGAAATGTAAGGAGGCCATGTTAATTTTCACTATGACAAGGTCAGTTCTATGAGCAATATCTTCTTGAATATCACTGTTACGTTCTTTGAATGTCTGGTAGGCTTCCTAAGAAAAAAAATATTCAATTTATAACAGTCTAACCCAAAGGCAAGGGTGAAAATGAAATGGTCTGGAAAGCAGCGCAGAACTAGGCAACCACAACCACCCCATGTCTTCATCCTTTACTAAAGATGCTACTGAGTAAACCAAGTTATAGTGAAAAAAAATCAATGTAATGAGAATACAACTGAAACCTATGCAGAAATATCACTAGAAATGTCACATCAAATGCCTATTTTGAACACAGTGCTAATAGAACGTGTGTTTTATGGACTGTGACCCATGTACATAACTGAAAATGAAAATGATTTTGAAATAAAAAAGCACTTGTGAAGTAAAATAAAAGATTTTCATTGTAGGAAACAGAAAATGGTTTATCACGTCCAGCATGTCACTACAGCTTGTAGCATCCAAAACTCATCACTTGTTTATGTTGAGCAATGACTATCAATCACCTGAGGGAACTATTAAAGAAGTTCTTCTAATAAAATCTGTGGGGAAGGAGGGGCAGGAGTATTTATTTTAAAGCCTTTTTTATTTTTGTTAAGTTAATAAAGCCTTTATGCTCTGATCAGCTGTAAACTCTGTCAAGCCTGTATTTCCCTTCAGGACAAAGCGATAGAAGTTGGTGGGGTTTTTTTTTGTTTTTTTTTTTTCCCCCTCCCCTACTGCTATATTCTTTTCTTACACTTTTCCTTCTGGTATATCAGAATGTGTCTAGTATTTTTGCCTTCATTGCCCCAGTGAAACATCATTTTGTTTTTTCCTACCTTGTCTCTTCTGGGAAGTGAAACAAACCTTTCTCAGTTCTTCTCCTCCTTTTCATGCATAGAACCATATATGTCTGAGGCATTAGGCCACATGATGCTTGAAAAGCTTTAATATTACACTAAAGTATACATATGTGTCTATAGCAGGAGGCCAACCACTTGTGCTCATTACTTTCAGTCAGACAGTGAAACAGTCATGCTCAGTGCTACAGATGTGGGTAGAAATGTCCTGTCAATAGAATAGTCCCTCTTACCATAACTATCTAAAGCCCAAAGAGGGTGAGGAGGAACTGATACTGACACAAAAGACTAGCTCAGCACCTGGTATTCAGATATTGCATGTTGCCAAGACGTGCCCTGTGGCATACAACAGTTGCATACTGTTAAATCTCCCATCCACTTTAGATGGTAGATTTCCCCTATATTTATTTGCCACCTCCCCACACAATTTTGATGAACTGTAGTGATTTTTGCTCCCACATAAAACTCAAAAATATTACCAAATTGACAATAGAAACCTAATAACAGTTACAGACTCCCTATTTACCAAATCCTGACTTGTCTTGAAATTCAGCTAAGCTGCAGTAGGCATGAGGACATATACTGGAGCATGCTGAGTCACATGGTTGAATCCCCAAGGTATCAGGATCTGAGCTTACAACAAACTTTTTCCAAACTAGTACTTTGAAGAGTTGGCAGCTGCTGCTGTTACAGTGCTTTCCTCTATTTGCCGTGTTCTTCTTGTGACCTGCGATTTGTGAATCTCCAGACATTGTTATTTTGTGTCTCTCATGGGAGGTCATTGTGACTGGCACAAACCTCACTCCTCTCCACCACTTTTCATATTCTTATTTTGTAGGTTTTATTTTATACTACTAGATGATACTATTAATCAAAAACTTACTTAGCAAATAAAAATTTAAATGGCTGGAGAGCATTACCAACATCATGCATGTTCAAAACAGCAACCAAGAAGCATGCAATGTCTCCCCACACAAAGCAAACTCCAATGAGTGCTAGCAGCATCATGCTTAGGACCACAACTATGGAACACAGGAGGAACCAAGAAGGAACTTGGCCATGTCCTGATGAAAACTACAAAGTACTGGGGAAAGGAAGGATGAGAGGATCACCAGCCACACTTGAGAAGATGATTATCTGAGGGCATACTGCTCTTCCTTGCAGGCCACTGTGAAAAGCTTTTAATATCCTCTTTCTTTCTAGCTATGTTTCTCCCCCTCTCTTTTCACTTTTTTTTTTTTTTAATGAAAAAAAAAAAATTAATGAAAAAAAAAAAAATTGAGCTTTGCTTTCAGAGTCAGCTATCAGCTATGGATCCCACTTGTGGCCTGCGCCGACACCTTTTGCACAGCAGTACTTGGAAGGAACACAACTCCAAATCTGGACAAATCTGGACACTGCCTAGCTTTAAAATTTTCTTTACAATCATGTTGCTACTGCACTTCTTTACCTTGTAACTTATGACTGCAGGGCAGGTGTGTGGTCCCCCAGATCACTCCCAACTGCAAACCTACTCAGATTGGCACAGACTCTTTCTAGGGCATTCAGTCTGTCTGCCTTCCAAAAAATAAGGAGGCAAGAGTCTGAGACATCAGTAAGATGCTCAGCTTGTAAAAGTGTTCCAGATCCCACAGTTGAGAAAGAGGTGAGGAGATGCTGCAGCTGTTATATGCTAGCTATGCTCTGTCTTGTCCATTACAGCTGGTAACCTAGACTGCAAACATTTTGTTCAGACTCCAAAATGGCCTGTGTGCTTTTTCATAGTAGAACTACTGAGTGTAATTGCCAGTTTTGTCTTGCAGTATTTAAATAAGCACATTAGGATTTAAGGAAAATGTATTTATTTTTTGGTTTTCTCTTTGCAAGGATTAGTCAGTCACGCAATTTTGTATAGCCTGTACTGTCAAGCTTTAGGTAAAACCATTTCAGTATACACTAAACATCTTATATTTTATCTTCAGTTCTTCAAACTCCCAGGCAAAATATTAGGGGAAAAAAAAAAAAAAGGGGCAGAAAAACATTTTCTTAATAGGTGTAGTGAATCTCCCTATACAGGGTCCTATCAATCTTAGCTGAATAGAATATCCAATTTTATACCATTATCACACTCTCTCACTACATATAAGAGGCATTTAGGTAACCCTAAATAGAATATGCATGAACATGAGCAACCAGAGAGAGAGAGAATATCTGAGATGAATTATTAAAAAAAAAATGAGTTGTATAGTCAGCTTAGAGACAAGACACATCTTATACTGGAAGCTATCCAGTGCAAATTAGTGAAATAGACTCCCTGAACAGACGATAAGGAGAAATAGGCACCCAGAAAAAAAAATTAACTAACTTAAATACCTATTTTAGAATATATTGGTATTGAAAACACGATGATTTAAGTTTTAGAAACTTAGGATGTACTGAGATTAACTAGACCCAGAATTAGCAGAAAGTTCTCAGGAAATATGGAAGATTTAAGCTGTTCTCATGAATCTAAGCTTGTTTCACCATAAAACCTGTAGATTTTTATGTAACATGCAAGATCATATATAATTAACCTTTTTTTTTCCCTGAAAATCACCAAGAAAATTTTAGGCCAGAGGTGAGACTCATGTTGACAGACTCTTTTTTGGATCCCTTTCATTAATTTATTTATTTTTTTCAAGTCCTTTATTCATTTTGTAATGAAGTAAAACCTCATTTAGATGATGCATTTAAGCATCGAGCTTCCTGACATGAATATCAATATTTCTTTCAATACAATTAGTTAAACTACATTAAGTTACATTACAGTAATGTGAATTTTTAACACTGATATGGAACATATTATCACGGTCAAAATTTTTAATCTTATCCATTTTTATTAATGACTAGCATAGGAGGCAGGAAGATGTTATTTTAAAATACTTGTGTTTGTCATTTATGTGTCCCAGTTCCATTTTTCACTAAAAGTGCATGTGTTTTTGCCATCGTGTTCAATAGCAGTAATGCTACACACCAAACCCATGCACTTATACACTCAACAGCGGCCAAAATGTCTTGTATAGATTTTTTGGTGGTTTCCAAATACAAGACTGAGTTACTCTGTCCATTTACATCCATACAACCCCAGGTCCAAAACCAGAAAAGGGAATGATGGGGACAGATGGGAAGTTTTCAGACCTCCTTAGCCTCTGGCTGAAGACATTTAACAGTTTTCCATTCTAAATCAATTGCTCTTAACTCATCCTTTAGAATTTAAAAGATGGAAAAGGGAATGTATGTTTGGACAACAAGTGATATATGTAGGCATCACAAAACAGCTCCAGCTGATGAAGATGCAGGGAAGCAGAATCAACGGATACCTAAACTGCACTTAGCTTTCTTGCAGTGCTTTAGGTCATCTGAGTTAGGGACAAGAATAGTGGCAGAGATGCCGTGAATTGGTCCTGCACAGGCACTGCCACAGGAGTTCTGGAACAGGCAAAATATTTCTAGTCTGGCCAGTTTTCTTTGTTGCTATGTATGTGCCATTAATTCATTTGATTCAAAAGGCATTTTAAAAGTCTAATATTTAACATTCTGGAAAACAGCATTATAAGCAAAAATTCTTATTTGCTGAACTACTCACTGAACTCAGAAAAAAAGTTAATACAGTTGTCCTTTGGACAGCCTTGCTGCCAAGTTGTAGTCTTTGTGATCATAAAACACTTCAGAAAAAGGAATTTTAAGTAGAGGAATTCTTGTCAAGGAATTTTTGTTCCATTTTTGATTTTGATTCATATTTATATAATTTATTTGCATTTCGAGCTCAGACAATGTCAAAGAAAGGCCTTCTAGTTGCTCCTGGTCTGGGCTTTTCTATATAAAGAAGAATGTGCCCTACTAAAAATTTATCTTTGCCATTTTTTAAATATATGGATTTGACTACTTTTTTCTTTTTTTTTATTTTTCTCCTCAAATAAAAGGAAATAGAGAACAACTCTTTCCTCACAAAATCCAAAGGTATTTCTGATAAAACAAGACAAAACATAAACTCATAACAAAGGAAGAAAACATTATTATACTTTGTGTGGAGAAAATAACATTCAAGGCAAAAAATTCTAAATATTTTCTTCTTCTCCTAGCAAAAGGGAAGTCTGATTTTTTTTCTTTTACTGTCCCCTTTTACATTAAGTTGCTAAGCCCAAAAGTAATTCTTAAGAGGAATATTCCATTATGGTTTGTTGTCATATAACATCTTCACCAGAGAAACTGTTAAACCTCTAAGTGAATGGATAAAAAATAATAATAAAGGAGAGAATATTTATGAATAAATCTCCTGGGGCTACCAATTCATCACTTTGCTCTTGTGTTCCAAAAATTTCAGAAGACTGCAGCACTTTTTACTAGTTGGGGAGTCATTTATTTATTGTCTACAACTAGATTCTGGAAAAGAACCAGTACAAGTGAAAACTCTAACCAGCACTAAATAGAGATTATAGTTTGTTTTTTTTATTTTTCCAATGATCTATGAGGGTGACTAGTCAGGAAAATGACTTGTATTAATGTTTCATACTGGAGGAACCTGCCAGCAACTCTGAGTATAATGAGCTTTCCTAATGCCTCATACATGGCCTTGACTTTCAGACAAGAAACAACTTCCATTAGGCTCCTTCGGTATGAGCCCATGGTAGCTAGCAGGAGGCAAATGATTCTTTGGGAAGACAGAGGAAAATGTCAAGGCAGCTGACATAATTAGAGAGTAAGGCAGAGCGAACCTACATAGAACCATAGAAAAGGCAAACAATGGCATTCAAATAAAAAATATTTTCTCTCTTTCTCTTTTCTTAAACTTTCCTTTTTCCTCCCTTTTCTTTCCCTTTTATTTCCTTTTCCCTTCTCTTTTCCTTCCCATTCCTCACCCCTTCACACATACACACACTTTTTCCTTCTCTTTTCCTTTCCCTCTCTGCTTGGGAGAACTTTAATTCATACATGGTCTGTGCAGTGCTGTGAGCAAGCTCTAATTAAAACACATGTCTTATGTAAAAGGCCAAGCCTTCCTTCACCTAAACAAGTTTGGCTTTGAGCCCTAAACATGCAATTTTTTTTCTGTTGTGTAACAGAAGAAACTTGTGAAGAGCAAAACAAGAGGAATTATCAGAATCAATCCTTTTACATCCTGATACAAAGATGCAAGCAGTATTCCATATGTGTACAAACAGAAATAGACATATCTATTTCTTCCATTTATAGATCATTCAATTCATACTTGGTCCTACTCACACACAGATGTATAGAAAACTCAAAACAGAAGAAATATGCACAAATCTAGCACATTTATGCAAAGATAATATGCAAATATTTTTAGGGAGTGAGAATCCTAATATTCTATTATCCCAGCTCACTTTCCTTGCAGGAAAAGTACCGATACTGCTTACTATTTCAATCACTATGCAGGTGTATGAATGCATACACACCTGTATATATGTATACATATATGCACAGACATGTCCCATATCCAGAACTTTTTCTCCAGACTACTGCATTAAAATTTTCATTCTAAAGTGTAGTATTCACCATAGGCCTATTATCTATTATGTGTTTTATGTTCTTTTTCATACTCAATAAAGATACACCTTTTTTTTTCTGTCATGTAATTATAGCATTCCAGTGTTCCAGACTCTTTCGCTTGTGTTGAGTGTTGCGTTACTGCAAGAAAACCTTCCTGCTACAGAGCAATAATTCTTTCAGCATAATCGAGGTCAAAAGCTTTGTTGTCTGGGAATTATTCTGAAACAAAACCATAAGGCATGCAGTAAATGCTTTTCTTTATTGAATATTGTGAGAACACCTTTTACAAATCCTAATTGCATCTATCGGGCTCCAATACATCTTTTCAAGGATGAAAAAGCAAATGGAAAAAAACAGAGGCTTCTATATACCATCAATTAAAATGAAGGGAAAGCATCCGCATAAATATATAGCAAGATCTGCATAAAGGTTGGGCTGACAGAGCTCAGGGAGTTAGTCTTTACAGAAAAAAAAAAAAAAAAAAAAAAAGAGTAAAGCTTACATTGGAAAATATCAACCAGTCAAAAACAAAATTTCATATAAAAAGAGGTATAGCAGTAGCATAGTCAGCAAGCAGAAAACAACAATTTTGAAAAAGCAGAGTTCAGATTCAGAACAGAATTTCTGGTCAGCTATACTGATATTCACCTTTTCTAGACCACTTAATTCTTAATCACTCTGTCTAGGAAATTGAATCATAGTGGAAAAATTTTCTACTAGCTTTTCCTATTGGAGCTTTGTACAAATAATAACTTAATCATTGTGACAGGAACTTGAAGCTTCATTTTTCCTACTATAATGTCATATCTACTAGACTACTTCTTCTTCCTTGAGATAGAATAAGGTGCAGAAAGACATTTATGATCTTTTTCTCTCATTCTTCCAAAACTTTGTTTTCATTTCCATTCAGAACCCATTTTCAGTTTTACTTTTCTTCAATCCTGCATGCACTTTCTTAATTAAAAAGAACACCCTTAGATACTGAACATAAAAGATGATTCTATAAAAAATGTGATCATTATTCATAACTCACACTTCAAAGTATGCAATATCAATAAAAATCAAATTATGATCTTGTCCTCAGGTGTTTTGAAAATTTGCAAAACTATATAGAAATAATAGATGAGAAACAGAAATTTAAGACATTCCTTACTTTTTAATTCAGATTTGTAGTTTAAAAAAAATAAACAAAAATAACAAAAAAAAATTCAGTTGCGAGGTCCTTCTGGGATATCCTGTGGGATTTTAGAAATTGTTCAGCAGAATAACAAAGCCTAAGAAACGACATGGATGTTTTACATTGTATGTAAATGTATGTAAGACTAGCTGAGCTAGAGCCCATGGATCCACTCATCCTGTTCCACATTCAACACTATCTAAAGATTTAAATATCCAAATTTAAAAGAAAAAAAAAAAAAAGGCGTTTGGTGTTGTTGAATGCTATCAAGGGTGCACTGGATCTCCAGTGAATAATTCACTGAATTCCAAAAATAAAATGAAAATATCTATGTGACCATAAGGTTCTTCTAAATGTGTCTTTGCTTTTGCATGGGGAAGGGTATATGTTCACTCTCTATCATACAGTTATTAAAAGTTGTCTCTAAAGACTGCTGTTTATTTTCTTTAACATGGAATAGAATTCAGAAATACATAATGTCACATACAAGAAGCAGATTCGAGTTCTCTTCAGCACAAAAAAACCCTGCTACCTTTCTGCCTTTTTGCAGTTCCTTTTTACAAGTTTCCATCTTTATGCATATGTGCTTCAGTGAATGCATTCTGACCTGCAGCAAACCTCTCTCACATTTGCTTTTTGACATACTTAAAATGAAAATGACTGGTCTGTAACATAAATTACTTTATCTACTGTCTGTGTTTGTTCAAAAGTTAAGAAACATTAACATTAGCTAAAAGACTGTGATCCATACTATTTTCTCATTCACCTAGAGGTACTGTAGCTAGGGATCTTAACAGTTCTCTTCCCATGCCAATGACGAGCTCAGAGAATGAGCCTTTCTGAATGTCATAAAAAGGTAGAAGACAGTCCTTGAGGAATAATTAATGCCTTGTCCCTTGGTGAAAAGTTCCATTTGTATGCCAAATGGAAGCATCAATGACAGGAAAAGCTGCAGGTGTTGATATGATGGTCATTCTCTGCTAAATGTGAACATAATGGGTCCCTGGAAGGAAAAAGAAAGTTAGAGTAGCTGTGAGAGTGTCTGCTTAATGCCAGAGTGTGTACAAAGTTTGCCTTAAAGGCACTTCAGTTCCCACCTTTGTTCTAGAGCTCAGTACAGAATTAGAATAAAGAGTTGTAAATTCTATGATTTGAGCCTGGGTGAAACCTAGTGGAAATTTATTTTAAAATGACCACAAGCAGATAATTTCTATTCTCTGATTCCAGACCACTCACTCATCCCTTTGGCTTTTTGGAAATGTAGATTATTCCACTGGAAATCACACTGGCTTTGGCTAAACATTTGACAGTCAGCTTATTTCAAGTAACTTTTCATTTTATTCCTTCATTTAAATTTCTCAAACCGAGTACCCAAACACTCTGAGCTACAGACAGTTACCACAATGTTATTCTCAGCAAGCATGTTCAGCAAACAATTTTTTTTTTCTCATCTGTTCACATATAACTAGCAGCTAGAAAATAAAAACATCAGCAGTACATACACCCCAGTGAAACTTAGTGGAGTACTTCACCAGAGCTAGTTAAAAAAAATGAATAAAATAAAATAAAATAAAATAAAATAAAATAAAATAAAATAAAATAAAATAAAATAAAATAAAATAAAATAAAATAAAATAAAATAAAAGCAGAGTTTAGAGCCATTTCTTTTCTTTTAACAATGTAAATAATAGCCTCTTTTGGATATTCAGCCGGACAACTAAAGAAAAGGTCTAAAGAGCTACAAAAACAACTGATAGCAATAGCTACGTGACTTTAAAAAAGATTTAAATAGTCAACTATCTGGAAAACATGCACTCTAATATGTGACGTATAAGCTTTACATTCATCGGTCTTTTTCTTAATCATTCGGTAAATCTATTAGCATCACAGCATGGTGAGAAAAATATAAAAACAGTTTTGGTTTGGCTCTTCATTTTCTGTGACTACTCAAATAAAGAGGAGCATGCAACAGAGTAACTTCCATGCAGAGATTACTC
This sequence comes from Eudromia elegans, assembly GCA_003342815.1. Lineage (NCBI taxonomy): Eukaryota > Metazoa > Chordata > Aves > Tinamiformes > Tinamidae > Eudromia > Eudromia elegans. The sequence continues at coordinate 843,298 of PTEX01000235.1, read as the reverse complement.
TGTAGTATACTGTATATAGTGCAATGCAGATGATTAAGTACAAATTCTGCTCCTCAAAACCCAAGATCACAGTTTCATTGTCCCAAGGTTCTGCCAGCAAATTTAAGACATTTTTATCCCAGTTTCCCATCATCCCCACAAAAATGTGCTATGCACTCTTGTCCCAGGACAGCCCCTTACGAACTCCTCTGACCACAGGATGGGCAAGAGAGGTTTGAATACCAGCAGAGAGGGATACTTAAGGTTCATAAAGGGTTATACAGGATATATTTAACAGAGAGATAGATTGCACAGGGAGTCTTGGGAACCATACAGAGGGGTCACTGATGGAAGGGCTGCTGAAGACACAGACTGGATGCGGGGTTCGGACACCCAGGTGGGACTCAGCACTTTTTTCCGAAGGAAATAGTTCCAGTAGGTTTGAGAGGCCGTTTGAGAGGCTGTGTTACCCTTGAGAAAGGGGGCATATCTTTTCATTAAAATTCATTAACTCTTCTCGGTCCACTAGTGATAAGTGAATAGCACGATCAGGCCTAGATCATGTATACAAAGACCAGTAGATACCTAATTGAACTACTATGATTAATTATCTGATTCTGAAATTGGATTAGCATTGGGTAGTACATTTTATTACACATACTTATGCTGTTCTGTATCCATTTTTTTGCATAAAAATAAATTACTTTTTTTTCCAAATATGTAGGGTACATATTTCAATATTGTACTTGCAACATATAAATTATAATAGCAAACAATTTATAGTGATCCTTAATCAAGAAAAAGAGCCTTACAGTATAATCAATATAAATCACAACAGAATAGCAACCTGTTCTAGTTATTAGCTAAATTGAATTGAAAACATTTAACCTTTCCATTATAAAGTCCAATCCCAAAGCTGTTATTCAAACAAAAATCTTAATTGACTTCAATGAAAGATTTGTCTGAAATACAAGAGCTGTGTCAGTGAAAAGAGAAGGATGATTTTTCTATAAAAAGAATATATCACATGGTCTCAGAATAAATAGTCCCAAGACTTTTTTAAATCTATACTGTAGGATGATTCTTGAAAATACTTGTTGTAATTTGACTGACTTCTATTGTTCAGATCAACAACTATGCTCCCCTTTGCAGTGTTAATATATTGACTGGTTAGAGTCAGTTTCATTCCAAATAACAAATGCACTCTAAACTCTGAACTTGTTAGTGAAGAAAAAGTAAAACAACTATTTTTAAAGGTCTTATACCTATGAACTTGTATTTGTAACGTTTCAATTAAATGGAGTACATTCCTTCAGTTAATCTGAGCACATCTCACATAGTGGTTTCTCATCTACCATCTCATAGCCATACTCCCTCTTTATAATCACTTAAGTATTTAATAATTTCATATTTGCAGTTAAAATCTGAGGCTCTAATACACCTATGCAAGCAATCAAATACAAGTTATACAAATTTGTGAACAGTGTCAGACATTGAGCATGGTTAGATCTGGATCTAGATGAGAATAGGCAGCCTCTGTGTCAGCTTCTCAGGTTTTAGAATAATACTGGTTGTTCCTAGTACTCTCTCCCAGCATCAGCCAGCCTTGATCAGAATTGGGATCATTACATTAAGCAGAGTATAAAACCAGAATAAAGGAGGTAGAGGGACAGCTGAAAAAGCTAGTACCCTCCCCTCTTGCCCTGAAGAATTTACAGTCTTGGAGTCAAATATGTAAATGTGCAAATTATAAATAAGAGATGAATTTATTTTTGAAAGCCCTGACATTTAACAAAGCAGGAGCCAAAGTGATAAACTGCTCACAAGGACTGCCAGCAGGCGACTTCACACACCATAGCTGCTTTACAATGGAGTGATTAATACTTATCACAGGGGAAAATAATATGCCATCCTTTCTTGCTAAGAACATAAAAGAAGCTGCTTAGGTCACCAGGAGCAATGCTACGGCCATGACCACAGTTGCAGCTACACTGCAAGAGATGTCCAGGTCAGTGATGGAACAAGATAATTCAAAATGCTAGATAGAAAGTAATACTCAAAGGCCAAACGTATGCTAGCAGAGTAAATGAATACCCAGACTTTTAATATAAACTTCATAATGATTAGAATGTAAATGTCGATTGGAATTAGACAGAGTGAAGAATTCTTTATGCTTCTGCAATGCAAATGTCACCTCAACAAGTCATTCAGAGCATGTGTCCAGGGTATGGGCAGTCACATCTTCTGAAGCTAGTACTAGTACACCCTCTGTTAGGTGGGTCCCTAGAGCCATAATAGTTCTAGGGAGGCACTGACAGAGGAACATTTCATGACATTTACATGGTTTTAGTGTAGATCCAGGACCTACTGCATGAGAAATGCAATGATGAAATCTGCTGTCTGGCTGACCTTCCCACTTGCTCAGAGAAATAAAATCTCTCAATAACACCACTTCTTCTAGTCCTCTGTTCACTCAATGGTGTTTTGATAATGCTCTCCTGCCATAAAATGTAACCATCTTTCAATCCTTACCCTATTAATCTTGTCAGAGAACATTCTACTCTTGTTTAATATGGCAGATTGAGGATGATATTTCCACATATATTTGGCTACTTTAAAAGGGGATTAGGTATTTTAAAATTATGGATGTAGATAGTAAGTCCAAAACCTTACAGAAATCTTTGGCAGAGGAGAAAAGAAAGCAAAACCCATAAATCCTAATACTAAGGCATGTTTCCTTTCCTGTTTCATTCTGACAGAAAGGTTCTGCCACATTATGCATATAGTCAATCTGCTGCACCATCACCAACTATCTTAAATTAAGGCTGCTATTTCTGTCATCTTTGCCAGCACAGAACAAAGACAAGCCCTATTATCAAACTCAGTTTGATCACTTTGTAAATATAACACTCAAAGAGTCTTTTTCGAGTTGTATCAATGCTTTTGTCTGCCATCTAGTAGATCCATATTATCTTGATTTTTCAATTGTAATTAAATGTAATGATTGCATATTTATTTTTATTTACAAAGGCAGTTACTTGTACAATAAAATTTGATTTAATCGATTGAAGTCTCATTTAATGGACTTTTGAGGACCAAATGTATTTAAACAGAGTGCTCTAATCAGACATCAAAACATGCATAAATCAATTTAATTGAATCAATGCAACACAAGGAAAATTGTGAACCAAACATATATTTGAAAATATGCAATAGGAAATATGATTTAAGATGTCAGTTATTAGAACAGCCACATTAACAATGGCTACATCCACTGCTCTGTTCAGTAAACAGTAATCCCTGATCAGGCTCCTATGCATTAGATATCATAATTAAGAACCGAGCACAGGAATTTCTCCCTTTAAAGTTTTTTCCTATATAAAATGGAGAAGGTTGTGGAGGACTCCAGCAATAGTTGTCACCAAGGAAGATTATAATGTCACTGTATATTCAGGACAGTATTCATATTTAAACCATAATAATGCTACATCACAAACACGATATGAAGAAAGGTATGTGAAAGTTCGGAAGTGCTAGGATTGCCTGTGTGAAGCTTGACACTATTCTGGAACCTGTGCTTAATCATAGTGTTTATTCTGTACTTTTGAGATTTATTTCTCAGAAATACATAGTTACTTCATTTTCCATTTCTCTTTCAGCAAAGAATATTTCACTTTCTACATATATAAGATAGCAGTAAGATAGCAGTTCAAGATAGCTGCAAAAACACATGCCTTTCTCACACATCTATGCTTTTCTCACCACAGTAGCCACACGCTTCACAAATGACAGCATATGTCTACATAAGCTCTGAATCCAGATGTCTCCTGGCACTGACCATGTCTGAAACCAGGATTAGAGCTGTGTGAAGCCACATATCTAACTGCCCATTAACGGATGTGAAAGAAAAAAAAAGGCATAACTATCAGAAATATACTGTTATGATGTGGTTTCCATTCAAGAAAAATAGCAGCTCGTTGTTCACCTCATGCCCTCTGTTCAAGGCACAGACATCTCAGTACTTGTGCAACGCAGGCAAAAAGAGCTTCCTTCTGGGTTATGTATGCAAAGAGGCACACAGACCTATTTGACCAGCTGTAAAAATCTGGTGTAAATAAAGTTATCGCTATGAACACAAAGGAATGAGAGTATATAATTCCTTAGGCTACATCCATTTTCCCCATCCTTCAACTTGTGTAACCTATGAGAAATACACTACAGCCTAATCCTAGCTAGGATTTTATCACATCTAGCTTCAGGTACGTAAATGAGGCACCGAAGAAGTGTCTCAGCTGTGAGATACCCTCTATTGTTAGGAGCAATGGGCATCTTCCAAGGGTTATTCAAAGGAACTGCTTTTAGGACATGTTTAATTTTCTCCATCAACCAATAAAAAAGCTGAGAAAGATTATACTTCTAACTTAGAAGTCTATGTTATCTGATAAAGGTATCCAAATTCATTCCAAATTCATATCCAAATTCACTTCAAGAATCCACCTAATTAATGTGGGAATTGAAAAAAATAACTTGTGTTCACAATTTAGGAGACTACATCACCACACACATGCACAATATAACTCAGCATTACATATTGTAGTCCAGATGCCAGTGATCTGAATTGTCAAAGACTTTATTGCCTTTTCAGATTAAATATGTTTCCATCTAGCTCCACTTCTATGGAAAAAAAAAAATACATCCTTTGAGACATGATTTTGTTCATGTTCATGTTCATCCTGATTGTGTTGTCATCTGTGTCCTTCCTCCAGCATGAACTCCTATGCTCTCTGCTTCTGTTCAGCTCCACCCTCTTCTAATAATAATCTCCCTTTGCTTTATATATAAATATTATTCATTCACTTCTATGTCTCCACCAGGTTCTCTCCCACCTTCTCACTAGAAAAGACTTATCCTTTCACATCCCATCCTAAACTGTACAATCCCAGCCTTAGGTGGGAATCCAATCATTCATCCTTTTCCACTGTGCATAACAACATGCTAATGAATATGTTTCATTAATTGCTTCAGATGTCTCCAGTAGTTAGTAAGTTATCCATATTAGTTTTCTGTCATCCTTTCTGTCTATTAATATCCAATTCTTTTTTTCTCTCTTCTCTTTCTCCTTACTGATTTTCTGTATAAACATAATCAAGGCTATGGCACATAAGTGTCACTTGACGTGAGTATGGAATTCAGAAACACAGTTAAGCAAGCCACCAGTTCAAAATAGTGAAAGTGCTTAAATTTCTTTCAAATAATCTGACATAGATCAGATGATCTCAAAGTTGAGAATATTTATCAGATAAAAAAATGAAAGTTTAACAGATGCTTACTTGGGAGTCATCTTTCAGGAGACAGGAAAGCAGTATTTTGCCATAGATACTTGAAGATTCCAGGAAATTTTGGTGAAATTTGCCAAAACAACCTCTGTCTCTTATACATTCTCAACATTTTCACCTGCTGGACACAGAAAAACACAAATTTTTCTAAGCCTCAGTCAGAAGTTAAAACAGCAGAAAGAGAGTTTTTAGCAAGTGACTTCTCTTACTAACATACAAACATGTAGTGTTTCTGCACCTGAAAATATTTAGTGCATTACAGAAACAATGAAAGATCTTCAGATTTTTTTAAGCAATGAGCTTTAAAAACATAGTGTTCTGGTGTGGAGAGTATTTATCAAAAATACATCAAACCTAATTTTACTTGTACCATGGGAACTGCATGTAATAGAAAGTTATTAAGACCAAAGATAGGGGCTGCATTGCCTTAGAACACTATCCAACTGCCAAAGTATTCTCCAAACAATCACTCAACCAACTATCAGCCTCATTTCTTCTTGCCAGCACTGATTGGAGCCACCATATGACTATTGATTGTAAGATGAAATAGAGTTAGTAGCTTTGTTTTCTACTTTAATAAATGATTTGCACCATTCTATTCTGCCTTCAAGGTAGGTGCAAACTGATAAGGAAAACCTATACTTTCTGGAAAGTGATTTCAGAAACCAGATCAAAATATGGTCTGATGTCTAGGTGAGGTGTTAATTAAAAATGAATTAAAATGTTGTTACATTTGGACTTCAATCACCAACTTCAGAATAATTGAAATAATAGTGTTCAGCATCAGATGAAACCAGCTTCAAAATGCCTATGGGCTTTTCTGTTGCTTTTGGAAATTAGTTAGCAGGCTTCTTTGCTGCTTGCTACTTAGTTCTTTGATGAATTTTTCTTTTTTCTTTCTTTTGTTTTTTGTTTTGTTTTGCTGTAGGCCTTGATTTGTAAACCTTCAAGCTTGTTTGGATGTTGCTGGGAAGAAAGAGTGCTGAAAAACAGTGAGCATGATAAATACTGAACAAATATATGATTTGGGAAAAGGTGCATTACATTCCTAAAAAAACTTCTTGCAAAGACTTTGTCTCTTATCAGAGAGATAGACTATGGGTATAGTGTTTAAGAGAAAAGGAGGGCATCTTTTCTGGTAATAATTCTTGAACATCAGTAGTGTAAGAACTCTCTGATTAACTGGTCAGCACAAGTTTGTCAAACAAATCAGAAATCATTTCACAAACAATTTTAAGCACAGGGAGCTCCCAAGTTAAGGAGTCTGTATCCCATCACTGTCTCATTCATCTATTACTCCAGCAGCCGTATCTGCCTAGCTGATACACCTTGGTGTTTTTTAAGTTTATTATGTTGCTGAGCAGTGTAACTGGATTACGCCACATGACACACCAAGTTGGCAAATGTGTCCAGCCTTCTCATTTCATTTCTACTAAAGTCAAGAGGAGCTGAGTCTTTGCCAAAGGTGTTAGTCTTACATTTGTTCACGCAACATCAAAAAAAGACCTGTGAATAAAAGACACATATTGCCATTGTTCTGCAGGCCTACATATGACAATTTTCCCTTCTAAGTGCATTTAAATTATTTGATACCCTCCACACCTGTGACACCTTTAATAGTTATGGTATCATTAAGAATTTCCTTTCAATCTCCTTTTTAAGACAGAAATGCACTTTTCAGTAATCTGTTTCCAAAACAAGAAATGAACTGATTTTCATGCAAGTTGAAAGTAATCGTAGAATCATAGAATGGTTGAGATTGGAAGGGACCTCTAGAGACCATATAGCCCAACCCTCCTGCTCCAGCAGGGACCCCTAGAGCACAGGGTGGCATCCAGGAGGGTTTTGAAGATCTCCAGAGAGACTCTGGGCAGCCTGTTCCAGGACTCCATCACCCTCACAGGAAAGAAGCTCTTCCTCACATGGAAATGGAACTTTCTGTGTTTCAACTTATGCCTGTTACCCTTTGTCCTATCACTGGCCACCACCAAGAAGAGTTTGGCCCCTTCCTCTCTACATTCACCCCTCTGGTATTTGTGCATATTGATCAGATCCCCTCTCAGTCTTCTCTTCTCCAGACTAAACAGGCCCAACTTGCTTAGTCTTTCCTCATACGATAGATGCTCCAGTCCCTTAATCACCTTTATCGCTCTACAGTGAACCTTCTCTAGAAGATCCATGACCCTCCTGTACTGGGGAGTCCAGAACTGCACCCAATACTCCAGGTGTGGCGTCACCAGAGCTGAGGGGCAGGATCCCCTCCCTGGATCTGCTGGCAGCACTCCTCCTCATGCAGGCCAGGATCCCATTTGCCTCCTTGGCCACAAGGCACATTTCTGCCTCATGGTCAACTTGTTGTCAACCAGGACTCCCAGATCCCTCTCCGTGGAGCTGCTTTCCAGCAGGTTACCCTCCAATCTGTACTGGTGCCTAGGGTTATTGCTGCCCAAGTGCAGGATCCTGCACTTGTTCTTGCTGAACCTCATGAGGTTCCTCTCTGCCCAACTCTCCAACTTTTCCAGGCTCCAGGTCTCTCTGGATGGCAATACAGCCCTCTGGAGTGTGGGCCACTCCACCCAGTTTGGTATCATCTGCAAACTTGCTCAGGGTGCACTCCACCCCCTCATCCAAGTCACTGATGAATAAAAGTTGAACAGCTCTGGGTCCAGAACAGACCCCTTAGGGACACAGGTCTCCAACTAGACTCAGCCCTCTGGGCTCTGCCATCTAGCCAGTTCTTGATCCATCTCACTGTCCACACGTCCAATCCACAGTTCTGGAACTTTCCTATGAGGATGTTGTGAGAGACTATGTCGAAAGCCGTGCTCAAGTCAAAGTAGATAACATCCATGGCTTTCTCATCATCCATCCAGCCAGTCATCCCATCATAGAAGGCTACCAGGTTGGTCAAACATGACTTCCCCTTGGTGAATCCATATTGACTACTCTTGATCACCTTCTTTTCCTGGACTCTAGGATGAACTGCTTAATCACCTTTCCAGGGACAGAGGTGAGGCTGACCAGCCTGTAGTTTGCTGGCTCTTCTCTCTTGCACTTTTCACAGACTGGAGTGATGTTAGCTCTCTTCCACTCCTCCGGTACCTCCCTCGCTCTCCATGACCTCTCAAAGATGATGGAGAGAGGCTCAGCGAAAAATCCCCAACAGTTCCCTCAGCACTCTTGTGTGCATCGCATCTGGACCTATAAATTTATGGGTGTCCATTTTGCCTAAATAATCCCTTACCCAATCCTCCTCGACCAGCAGAAAGTCTTCCTCTCTCTTGCTTATCTCTCCTGTCGCTAGCCTCCATGTTTCATGGGAAGCCTTAGCAGTAAAAACAGAGGCAAAGAAGGCATTTAGTAACTCGGCCTTCTCTACATCCTTCATCACTAAGGCACCCTCCCCATTAAGCTGCAGAGTAGCATTTTCCTTGATCCTCCTCTTGATGATGATCTTTTTATAGATGTCACTGACATCTCTCCCTAACTCTAATTCCAAACAGGCCTCAGCCTTCCTTGTTGCATCCCTGCATTCTCTGATAATCTTCCTATATTCTTCCCATCTCACCTGGCCCTTCTTCCACCTTATGTATGTTGTTTTTTTCTCATTTAAGTTTACCCAAGAGCTCCCTGAGCATCCACACAGGTCTCCTGCTCCTTTAGCTTGACTTTTTTCTCATAGGAATCATGCTTAACATTTTAAAATTGTTTGCTTTTAACGATTTCTTGAAAACTTTCTTTTTTTTTTTTCTTTATTTTCTTCTCCAAGTTAAATTTATGTCATTCATTTTGAATGTTATCTGGTCAAAGAGCTTCTTGCATACATGAAGAAATATTTGCAAACAAAAATACTTCATGCATGCTGCAAACTGTTTAAAGGAAATAAAAACAAGTATCAGAAAATTAGGAGGGCAGAAGTCATAGTTCATCAGCAAAATTCTGTGATGTATATAGTTCCACTGATGTACAATATACGCATAGGAGTCTTCTGATAAATCAGGAATATTCAGACTCTGTGGGAGTCTTTGAAATATAGAGAGGATGCTTGTTAAAGGATTCTCACCGTCTCTATTTGAAATGCATCAGAAGTTGATGTCAGCTGCTCAGCAGATCCTTATTTAGAGCAGACCTGCCAGCTTGGGCTTAGTGTGTCAGTGTGCATCAGTGTGTTCAGAAAAGTGATTTATTGTGGCAGCACGAATGTCTAATTATGTGCATAGCTTACAGTTTTTCAACAGGGAAGAGCCCAAACAAGTGAAAGCCTGAAATGAGATTTATTTCTTTTCACCAGCATTTGCTTACATATTCCCACTGCTTTTTTTTTTTTCTTTAAATTATATTATTTTTTCTTTCTTTCCCTTCTCCTGCCTTATTAAGGCTATGCTAAAAATACTATATTACAAGGTTTTCCTCTATTGGATGCATTTTTAAAAAGCATCACACAACCTCACAAAACCTATAAACATCTTACTACTTTTTTCTTACTTATATTGGTTGTTAGTCATTTTCCATAGCTATAGAGCTACTACTATTTCAGCTAAACATTCCTGTAAAAGGAAAATCAAGTGGTCAAACTTGTAAGTTATGAAATGCCAAAATTTGGGTTTGATCTTGAGTTAGTTCCTCAATCAAATTTTAGTTTAACTCTAGTGTTTCTATATGAGACCTCCTACCTCACTCAGCTGACAGAATGAATGATACTAGATTAGTGGACAGCTATTCTATTTTGCCTTACCTTTATTGTTCAGCTTGAAAACCTTATCTTTCTTATGGCACATTACTTAAACCTGAAGATAGAATTATTAGTTCCTACATGATTGTCTTAAGCCAATCACTGTGGCAATATTTATATTTCACAAATAAAAAATAATTTCTCTTTACATTACCCCTGCAAGATAAATATTTATTAATATAATCATTTTATAGAGGCAAGATAAAAGAATAAAGACACAAGGCTTCACCAAACTTTCATGTCCTATTTGAAATATTTAGGGCTTCCTTTCTCACTGTACAGACAATTTACCAAGCCCAGTTCTCAGGTGCTCTGAATGCTCAGCAGTTATGTAAATCAGGTTGGATGATGTTAAGTTGAGTCCACAGCTCATGCCCATGCCCAAACAGAGCAATTGCCTTTGCAAAGTCACCTGGAGATACTACACCATCTGAATTTCCAGGCATTCATATATTCTAGAAGATCTTATTGTATATATCAGTACTTAGTCATTCAGATTTTCTCTTCCTCAAGTCTATACTTCTCATGAAACACCAGAAGAAATTTAGAAGAATACACTGACAGCATGAGAGAATTCAATACTTTTACTTACATTTTCCTTTCAAATTTTAGAGGACAATCTTCTTAGGATATGTCAAGCATCTGTCAGAGAAAATATCTCACTAGAAAATGATTTACTTGTGCAACAATATATATTCCTACCTTTACAAAAAAAATATGGAAACATGATTTTTTATCATTTGATTTTTCAATAAAAATACTAAAATCACAGAAAAAGATAACATTTTGTACAAAAAATAAGGTTAAAAATATATTCCAGAAACATATTACATTTTAGAAACTTCTATCTAATATTAAACTTCTATCTAATATTAAACTTCTATCTAAAATTGGAAATTTATATGAAAATGAACTCATGTTCAAATATATAGACCATGCAAATATATCCAGTGCATTCAAAATGAAGAATCATCAGCTCTATTTTAGTCGACAACTATTAGCAGCATAAATATTAACATATATCCCGTCTTACAGACCAACTTTTGAAAAAAGATTTATTTGTCAGAAGTTCTTTCATGTTGCTTCTCCAGAATAAGAAATTATCAATGGTTAGATAAGTTCAGATTATAGTAGAGAAATCATGAACATATGAGATTAAAGCATCAAGGAGAAATTCAGTAGTATTTCAAAAATTAGACTTTTTCAAATTCACATAAAGAGATAATCCGCTCAAAGTGTGCAGGTGTCTAAAACTCCCTAGTGAAAATTATCTAATGATGACAAAAGAGCATGACATTTTACACCTTCCTCTACATCCCTGTTAGAGCTGTAAAGAAAAAAAAAAAATAGACACTCAATTCTGCATTGAATCTGAAGATTTTTAAGTCCTGATTTCACCAGTTAAGTATCTGAAAAAAATAGAGTATCTTACCTATTAGCTTTGAGCCAATCCAAATGTTCTGGCTCTTTGTATCCTCCAATCACTCCTGTTCACTCCATCTAGGAATCAGCAGTTTTCCTGAACTGTTGTGCCAAACCATATCTTTCTTTCCCCAATAACAGCTTCATCACACCATTAGCCACTGCTGCAACTCAAAGAGGGAAATATTTGCAATGAGGTGATCAGAAGAACTTTGCTTCTGTTGGAGAGGGCAGTCCTGGTTCACAGTAAGTTCCAAATTTAATGGGGTATAGAGACTATTGCCTCCCAGAGGTACCTCAGCAAAAATCGCATTCTGTATGCAAGCATATGTTGTCTTGGGGCAGATGTTGCAGGCTGGACTTTCTCCTTTAGCCATTATCTTGTTCCAGTGCACTGTTAATTATTACCAAGCCGCTTATGAGAAATATTTGACTTATTTTTTTCTTAAAAAAAAAAAAAAAAAAAAAAATAGAGGCTTCATCTCCTCCTTGGGTGATATTCTCTGATGTAGTAATGAATTTTATCTTACTTTCTTTCATTACAAGCCTGCTAATTATTATTCTAGCCCCAGTAGTATATCATATTTAAATAATCTAAATAAAGGTTAATTGCAAAGGAGAAAAAAACAGAATGTATCACATAAAAATTATCATAGCAGGACTTTTCTGTCTTGTTTTGTTTTCTCTTCTTAAAAAACAGCATTCTGTCTTTAATAACCCTATTGTGCAAAACATTCAGCCTCAACACACAAATCAGCATGTTTCAAGTACATATGGTTCCACTGAAGTTCCCCTGATCCATTTTCCTCCTAGCTACACATTCACAACTCTCCACAGAAGTAAATGAGTTCATTCTGCCCATACTAAAAGCCAGACCCCAAACCATGCAATCACATTAAGATGCTATTGTGCTCAAACTGACAAGCCCAGCCTCCCAGATGAGGCTCAATTAGCTCAAATTATCATTACCTTAACACAGCTGTATGGTGTTTGGTCACAGCTCATCAGGTCTGGCATTTCTGCGTGAAGATGCTTGCATTGCTTGTATCTGTGTTTAAAGATAACCTGATTTACATCAACATTGTCTTTCTCAGATGTCTCGGAGCATTTGTATGCAATTTTGAAGAAACTGAATGTGGTTTATGGTAGCAAAACTGAGGCTCATTTGTATAGTACTTGAGAACTCTAACTGTACTTATGCAGGCCTAGAGGTATTGGAACTGATGATAAAGATGAAAGGAACTTGACACTGACTTTTGATTTTATTAATTTATAAGTATCAAGATTTTCATAAATATATTCAATAGACAGTGCGGGCAAGTTTAGTTGGAGATTAGGATAGATATAAATCTTTGCACTATGGAGGTGGAATCCCTAAAACTGATTTTTAGAATAAATAATCCTACACCAATATTTTGTGTGTATTTTGAGGGCCTTATATTACCTACTAATTTCAACTTCATCTTTTATCTTCTGAGTTATATAACTGCTTTATCAATCTTTCACTCTTCATTTTCTTCACACAGGCTACCTGCAGCCAAGAATCTATCTATCGATATAATTTGCCCCTCTTCTCTCATGTAACTAGCCATAGGAGGAGGGTAAGATCCCCATTAATCTGAACCAACCATATTTTGAAGTGAATTTAGGAGGAAATCTAAGGCTATAACCTAAAACAGTCCTCACAAATAATCTGTGGATGTTTGGCACTTGTTTAACACAAATTAGTTAAACTCAGTAAATCACCTAAACCAATAACACAAAGGTGGTGTTAACTACTATTTATGTTCGCAAAACTTGTTCCTGAGGACCTTCACTGCAGACCTCAGAAACACCTTTATCACAATGAATTACCTTACTGTTATTTAACCGCTCCACAAAGAGGTAGTACTAAGGAAATGACCCAGTATTTTTCCCAAGGAAAGATTTGGGTTCTAGGGGCCCCAAGGAAAGATCTAGGATTCCTTAGATCACTTTTTTTTTTTTCAGGTGATACCCTATAACAATTCTCTAAGGATCTGTTCAGTGATGAGCCTTGGGATGGTCTTTGTAGAGGGAAAAGCAAAGGGTTAAAGAACTTAAAATTATCGAATTATCAAAAACTATTTTGATAATTTTAGTGTTTAAGTCTCCAGGCACTGTTTTTACCTTACCCAACTTTTTCTGTTCTGAAACTGGGGTATCTGGGTAGCGGCTTTGTTCAGTTATTTTCAGGGTGGCATATCAAGGGCCAGATAACATATATATTTTTGGAAATAAAGACTAATGTCTTTTTTGAGTGGAAAAAGTAGTGAAATCCCCCAGTAAGTGCTTATTCTCCATCTACTGTCTTTTCATGAGACTCTCGTATTATGTGAGTTTTTGTCTTTGTCTGGTTTTGTTTGTTTATTTGTTTTGATGGAGAGAAAGGGTTAAACAAAGGCAAGTCTGTAACATCTGCCCAGGTTATAATTTTCTTAGTGTTTAATTTCTTTTTCTGCTATGTGGGATCTTCATAT
>PTEX01000235.1:789989-826153 GCA_003342815.1 Eudromia elegans | reverse complement strand
AAGAAGGGAATTTCTGTTTAGAAATATATTGTCACACAGAAAACCTTGTAATCGTTCCCTCGGAGGGAAAGGGCCTAAATCAAGTCAAAATCTCTACATAAATGTGGACTATGTTTTGAAACACATTCCTCTGTTCTTGGAGTAAAGGAAGAGATCCATATTTCTATCCTGACAAGAAATTCTAGCCTAGTTTTGAGTAACTTTCTCAATGACAGCTTTTGAAAATCAAGAGAAGGAAGCTCAAGAAGTACAGGCTAGATGAGCAGACAGTGAGGTAGACTGTCTGAAAGGCAAAGCTCAAAGAGTTGTGATCAGTGATGCAGAGTCTTGGCAGAGGCCTGTATCCGGCCATGTCCCCCAGGGGCCAATATTTGTGAGAAATGAGCGGAGATGAACCTCATGAAGTTCAACAAATGCAAGTGCAAAACCGTGCACTTTAGGAGGAATGACCCCATGCACCAGTACAGGTTGAGGACAGATGGGAGGCAAGAGGTACAAGCAGAAACACAGGAAACTCCATCTGAACATAAGGAAAAACTACTTAATTGTGAGGATGACTGTGTAATGGAACACACCGCCCAGGGAGGTTGTGAAGCCTCCATTATAGGAAATATTCAGCACAGCTTACATCAGCTTAGTCTTTAGGACCCAGTCTCAGATAGAAGAAATTCTAGTCTTTTGTTCCACAAAATGGGTAGAAATGAACTGAGGCCAAGATCATTCTCACCAAATGAGATCCTTGCTTTCCAGTCAGTTTGGTTGAACAGCATGCAGATGAGCAATCAGAAGAAATGAAAACTTGTGAAGCAGTTTCAAGGAGATTCATAAGGATTTCCTTTTTTTTAACTATGTCCTACTTTATGCTTATTTCTTCCACGGATATAGAGAAAGCAATAGGACATTCATGGAAAGCTTTTACTTACACCAATTTAGGCAACTGATGCAGCTAGTCCACAGTGATTTCCCTATTTAGTATAGCTCAGATTTAATGATTAATTCAGATTTATAATTAATTAACTAATTAAGTATTAGATTAATTTAGAAATCCAACATGTGAAAAACAAAGTTCAGGGCTCAACTCATCATTCAAACACTTTATTTCACATTTCTGTCTTTTGTTCTCAGTTATTGCACATGCATTTTATGGGAGATATATATAGGACCTTAAAAGGAAAAAAAATCATAAGGGAGAGGAGAACTTGATATTTGTAAGGATAATAGTTTCTACCTTTTTATATTTATGTGTTCAAGGTTATAATTATGAGATATAAGTATAAATTTTAAGTCCTTCCTGGAAAAAAAAAATTGCTACAGCCGTCAAATGCCCCTTATAGATGTGCACACTGGCTTGATCTCTGACCAATACATTTTAAAAAAATTCTGATTAAAAAACAGCATATTTTGTGTGATCCAATGATATTAAGGTTTTGCACATGAAGCTTGCAAAGAGTACCCTACTACTAGCAATAATACAGCAAGATAGTATCATAGGGACTACAGAACCTTCAGAGTGCGGATACAGCCACAAATATGGCTTCTATGGCCACCCCCGCCTGTTTGTAAACCGCCTTGAAAAGCTGGCACACAGAACTGTTGCCAAGTAAAGATTCAGGTTATCTCAGTATTGCCAAAAACTACTTTTATTGTAATATTTTCAGAGTACACAGCTCATGGGAGTTAAACATTCACTGTCTCACTGCGAAAAAGCAATCTGAGGACCAGCACTTTCAACGTTTATGAAAAGGATATTTTCTTGCTTACACATATTAAATGGATGCATTTCTTTTGCACCGTCACAGAGTGACCCTGTTTGTTTCTTCCTTTCTCTGCTTTGACAGATTCCACTTATCCTGACACAATGGGCAGGCCGTTGCATTCATTCATAAAGGAAAGCTCAGAGGAAAATTCAGAGTAAACCTTCAGTCACTGCAACTGTCTGTTGGAGATGCTGCATCCCAGGAGTGGCACAGCAAGCACTGGATAAAGAAGATGCTACCACATACCATAACACAGAGCACCAGTGTGGGATTCTGGTAATAATGTTAATGTATCATTTTGAATTTTTAAAAGAGGAAAAATTCAGTGACCCATTTAAGGAACGAAAAGACTCTTGCACATATGAGCTAGTAGTGTGGAAAATGTAGTTTTTATTTATGAGGTACAAGGATCCATCTTCCTGATACACTCTATACACTGAATTGTAGTGCTTGCTAGGTAGTCACATTATTCCATAATAAGCGGAAGAAGTACCTTATCACCTTGTTGTTTAAATAGGTAATACATTGTAATATTAATGTCAATAGTATAAAATGATGATTGGGCTCAATTTTGTCAGTATCTCTGTTTTTGACATCTCCACATGATTTGACACATATACTAGAGCATCCTGTGATTATTGCCAAGAACATGTTTCACATAAAAATGTAAGCTAAAGGAACGAATTAGACAAGGCCACTTAAATTTGGCTCTTAATATTTGAAGTGAGCTGATACACAGTCCCAGATATTGGCTAAAACTCTTGGAAGAAGGAGTGTTGTCAGCTGTGTGATGATGGCAAGCTGTCCTATTTACACTAGAAAATAATTTGGGCTTTTCGTTCTTTATATTGACACGTTAGAGGGAACTTCTTGCTTACAAAAATGAAAGACTGACTTTACTGGCTCGAGCAGCATACACAGACTCTCAGTAAAGGTCTCCAAACTTACCTGCTACAACTCCAACTGAAAACACAGCAGTCCAGTTACATTGACCACGACATCTCAGGAAATAGATCTGATATTTTAAATGACTATAAAAGCATCATTTCCTTCTGCTCAGGAAATACGTTTTGAAGTTAATGCCCCATGAAATAAAAGTCTGGTGCAATAGCCATCTCTAGTTCTAATTCTTATTGAACAGACCTCAATTACATTTTATATGATATCATAACAAAGGAGGCCTTTCGGTGGCTTACCCTCAGCAAAACACAATGCTAGTTGTTCTGACTGTTTCAACGAAGGCTGGAAGGAGAAGAGTGTCTGATTAGGTTACCTGAGCAGAGTGCTCGTAGCTACAATCCTTCAACATTGGAAAGGCTGGAAAAAAAAACGTACCCTTTGCAAGGAAGGGTAAATACAAGGAAGAATAAAAAAGGTGTGGAAAAATGTCAGCATACGGAGGCCACAAGTGAAAAAGAGTTCCAAAAAGTGACAACAAGTAAAAATATTCCTTCATGGAAAGACTGAAGCCCCCCAGAATTAATTAAGTTTAAAAGCAGATGATAGGATTGGAAAGCATGATAGACGGTGACAGGGTATGCATGATGACTTTAGATCAAAATGCCTTAAGCTATCCCAGCATACTTTGGAATGTATTGGATAAAATGTGTTCTTCTTTCAGCTGCTGAAAAATACCCACTTTTATGATCTGATAAAATATTTGCCAGGGTTGAAAGTACAAATGTAAGAAATGTTAAGTTGTTAGTACGCAAGTTCTATAGGCATTTGTCTGGCTTGAGGCTTTAAGTCTCACAGCATAACTACCTTTCTGTAAAGAAAACAACAACACTATACACAGTGTTAAACACAGGATTCAGAAATAATATTTCATATAAATGTTCTTCTATCAATTGAAAATTTCTTTCAAACAGGACGACAAAAGCATGCCAGGAAGCATATGGTGAAAGGAGGGCAAGAGAAGTTGAAAGATTTCCCTGCTGGTGATTACAAACTGTACCCTACTAAAATGTGTATTTCATTAGTAATTAAGTCTTCATCCTGTGTTCCCTGCACAGCACTTATCACATTTCAGGAAGAAGTTTTTAAAGATTTTGGCATAATTTTTTTATTAGATCCTAATTCAGCAACACATTAAAACACTTGCTTCAGAAATTGGTTGTTTGGGGATTTAGGCACAGGAGAAAATATTTAGCATTTCTCACATAAAATTTCACCATCACCTTTTCTAAAAGTTTTCTACCACATGAGCCTCCAAGGAGACTGACTCATATGAAATCAATGCTATATAATGCTTAATAAGTTTGAAAAAAAAATGTTCTGCATAATAAAGTACAAAAGAAATCAAAGTTATGCTTTATTTTCTGGCTAAGAGTAAAGGTACAGATTTGCAATCTGAGAAGATAATGATGTGTACAATAAGAGCTGTCCAACATTGTCTCTTAAAAACTGTATTTCCTTCAATTTAATATACATCAACATGAAAGTTGTTAAAAAATCATTCAAATTGGACACTAGATTATATATATAAAAAAAGAAGAAGGAAAAAGAAGAGCAGATATTGAATGCTTTCGCTGCTGGGAATTAGTGACTTCAACATCTTGCACAGAATATTCTTTTGCTGGATATCAACTGACTCCTTTACATCATTTGACATTTGTTCAACAACAAGTAGTGACATATTACAGAACTCAGACAGAGCTGTGCTCCCACCCTACATCTGATTTCTGATAGTGTCACCTACACAGCAAAGTTGATTAGAAAGAATATTGTCTAAGGTGCTGTGGAAGTGATTGTCTTAGGAAAACAGCAGGCACTGAGGTCCCCACAAATTGTCAATCCGAATCTAGAAAAAAAATACAAGAGTAGACAGAGAAAAGAAGAAATGCAAAGAAATGAGACACAGCCTTAACATATCTGCATAGTATCATTAATCTGTAAGAGTAGAGTAAATCACGTCTTTCAATGAATACTGCACAGATATATAACTATATTATAGAAGAGAAAGGAATAGATCATACAAATAAAAACAACATTCACTTTATCTGTCATTAGATGCTTTTAGATCTGTCATTAGAAATGGCATCAGAAATGTCAAACGTAACACTACCCATGTTCTTAAATCTTAGTGTGAACTATAAGAACTTTGTTCTTTTCTAGCTTTGATATCAACATGGTTTTAAAATAATATTAAGAATTTTATGAAGCATTAAGATTTCAAATTCTACCATTCATATTCGCATTAAGCAGTATTTTAATCTGTAAAGAGCTAAACAGTCATTGAGATAATTTTCAGAGTAAATTGGTTTAGATAATATAGACTAATACCTTTAATAGTAAAAAGAGAAAAAAAAAAATGAAGCAATATAAGATTTTGGGGCCAAAAGAAGAGTGGAATATCATTAGGAAGTTTGATGAGACTAGACTTTATTCAACATGAAAAGTGGCAAGACTGTTACCTTGAAAACTGAAGTCATATGCAATCACGCAGTATTATGCTGTATTATATACGATTTATATTTTTTTAACCTAAAAGTATAGCAAAGTTAATAAAGACAAATGATATATTTTATTAGACTATTTGTGCTAATCAGAAAAGGAAAAGCTTTGAGGCTGAATCTCTTCAAAAAAATCATCTTGGCTAGCATGCATGAAGCACACACAAAGATACACATGAACGTGCTTATTTATGCAAGCTGTTGACTAGGCTGTGTAGTGTTTCCAGTTGTTTTAAAATGCCTGGTGTACTTCTCAGTATTTTCTCACCTCTTTTGTAACACAGATTTCCACAGGATTAAATCTGTTAGCTTGTATGTAAACAATATGAAGCAACAGCTCTCAGACTGGCAGAAAGAACATTTTTTTTGCCTCTTATACTAATCACAGGTAATGACTTCAATTCAGGGTGGATGATATCAGCTGAGTCTTACTGTGGTAGTTCAAAAAAAAAAGTCGAAAAATAACATTCTTTGACTGTATCTACCAAAAAATATTACCAGTCCAGCATTTGTTTTCTAAATATTCCTTGCAACAAGGTGCACTATCTGTTCATTCCATCATGAAAAATAGAAGTCTAGTAGTGAAAATAATAACAATAAAAAAAAATGTGCTGCGATTACATATTATAATGAAATGACTGTAAAACTTGCTCAGAAGCTCTGCTTGATTTTATTGGCTTCCACTTCTGCGAAAGCTCCCCATATTCTCCGAGAATCACTCCCTTGAAGATGTCTGCCCACTGAAGAACATGAACTTTTTATTCTCCAGGATTAAACATGTAAAAAGACCTAAGCGTGGGAATTAGAGTTGGATCCTTGAGAAAGAATTTTCTGACGCTAGAACACAAAAAGACACCTGAATTCCTGAAGGCACTTTGCAGATGAGGAAATACACTCAGAAATGTTGAGCACACCAATCGGGGGAATGTATTTGTTTATTTATTTACTTGTTATATAAAGCCATCTTTAGAAGCTATGCCTACTACTTCAAACACAGAACTTGCTATAAAAAAAACTGAAATCTGTGTTTCTCTAAAGGTCTGAGAATTAGTTTCTGAAGAAATTCAAGACACCAGCGCTGACCAGTGGAAGCAAAGGAAGCTGGGTAACAGGGGACTGGACAGGACATCAGAAAGGCCAGGATGAATGCTAGAAGGAGTGAAGCGGAGATGGTGGATGGAACCAGAATACACCCTCAAGCTGTTGAGAGTATGGGATGAACTCAACTCCATGGTGAGTTCTTTCAAAGGTAAACTCTTGTTTACACAGATACTAGCAACAACAAAATTAATTACTCTAGACAAGTCTTACAAGATTTCTAAATCTTACTGCTGAATTTAAAACATCATAAAGCTACTTTGGATTTTTAAAAATATGTGGTAATAACCCTTAGAAAACAAACCACGTAAATGTGTCTTTCAAGTTGCCTATCTAGAAATGTAGACACATAAATCAGTATTCATGTTTGGAATTTACCAGTTTTCACACACAGAAGTGGGACGCTCTCAGAATTTTCAGAAAACATTAAAATATTCTTGTCAATTATCTTCATTTACTGCAAAAATGTGAGCTTCAGAAATTTTATAATCTTTCTGGTTTTCTTTCAGCTTAAAACAATACAAGAGAGGAACAACATAAGAAGTAAAAAGTAATAATTTGTCTCATTTGCAAACACAGAAAAAGATAGAACTTCTTAGAGGGGTCAACAATCTGCCTTAGACATTTACTTCAGCTGATAAAAAGAGAACTTCCGTTGTGGAATTCTATTAACCTCTTTACTAACCTGCCAATAATGTCATTCTCCAGGTACCTGCTTCTACTTGCTTATAGGCTGCATAGTATAGTTTATTTCACTTATCCTGGGTATCAGTATGCTTCAGAAGTATCTCTCTTTATTAGAGGGGGATCTATGGGATCTGCGTTACTAGATTGGAGTAGACTTCCTCTCATGCAAGTAAAGACAAGTTGAAAGAATTACATTTGATGCATTTTGCCAATTAAGATGAAAGGTCACTGTTTTCTAGGATAAACAATGGATTTGATATAGAAAATCTCTGGCACAACAGGAAAATTAATTAATTATTAATGTGCCAAATATGATGTTCTATTGCAAAGGTGAAAAGTTCAGAATTAAAAATGCAGGAAGTAACAAAAATGATAGTCTTAATTAAAGAATGATAATTTTTATACAGATATTATTTTCCCTCTTCACAACATCAAAAACATAATAAAATATTGATGATAAACTATTAGAGGAGTCTCCTATCTTAGCTCAAAAAAACCCCCCACACTCTTACACTAACGTTCTTTTCATAAAATTTGTTTTGGCTGTATCTTTACCAGATTGTTAGAAAGAATGTGTGCTCGGTCATATTTACTTGGGATTTACTTTAAATGAAGCAGCAGAAACTCTTCTCAGAAAGAGCTAAAAGGAAGACGTCAATATGGAATTTTATTATGATTAAGTATTCTGCTTTCACTTGGAAGCCCACTTAAGTCTCTCCTCAGCAAACCAGTGTAATGAAATCAGTGAGTACCGAAAGTGTCCTGTCTTTGAAAGCCAGGTTATTCTTACCTTGGTGAATTAATTCAGTTATATTGCTCAACTTCTAGAAATCAGGCAGAAAGTAGCAGTTCAGAGTTAATGGTTACTTGCTAACTTTCTGAAAAGGAAACTTTTTTATTTGGAAGAAAGATCAAGTGAATAACAGTGAATAAAAAATAAGAGAAATTTTAGTAAAATCTGCAGTGTTATTTTCAATGTAATTATTTATTTAACCCATTCCAGGTAAATATGTAAAATTGATGACTGAGCAAAAATGAATCATAGAATCGTTAAGGCTGGAAAGGGCCTCCAGAGATCATCTAGTCCAACCTCCCTGCACATGCAAGCTCACATAGAGCATGTGGCACAGGATTGCGTTCAGTGGGTCTGGAATATCTCCAGAGTTGTTTCCACCACCTCTGTTGGCAGCCTGTTCCAGTGCTCTGTCACCCTCATTGTTAAGAAATTTTTCCTTAATTTCCTGCGGAACTTTTGATGCTTCCATTTGTGGCCATTTCCTCTAGTCCTCACTGGCCACCACTGAAAAAAGGCTGGCCCCATCTTCCTCACTCCCTCCTTTAAGCTGTTTATATACACTGATTCTTTTATCTGTCTTCTTAAAAAGCTTAATCATGATCTGTGTGCTTGTGATTCAGCAAGTAAGCATAGCTGATTAAAAAAAAAAAAAAAACTCTGTTTGTGCATAGTAAAGCCAATTTCAATGTAAACTACCTACTGCTCAACCACAGATAGGATAAATACAGTGCCAATAGTGCTCATGAAGTCTCCCTGTTTGTTCAATAAATAATGTGTTATTTGGAAAGTACAGTTAGGTATTTGCATGTGCTGTGAGCAGTCTCTTGAAGCATTCTCATATGTTTCCTAAAATGCCAAACAGCATATGCATCTTCATGGAGCACCCAGCTTTGGTCCTCTGTGGCTCTTTTTCTCTCTCCGTTTCTCTCATCCAGCCTTATCATTAAGTGATCTACTTAGTGCTGCCATCTACCTTCACAACAATGCTTTAAATCTCATAACAATTCTTTTAACTTCCTACCATCTTTCCTATAACTGTCTTTGCAATGGAGACCTGGAGATCATCCTCTTAGAAAAGCCAGTGAGTCACAGACTGGTATCTCAGTATACCAAACTGCTCTTCATCTTGGGCTATGAGTGAGCCACAAATTTCTGTGTTGACAAGATATAAGAAGGCTACTAGCCTTCTAGTTGCTGCTAGGTAAAAGAGAATTAGCAAGCAGTGCTATCATAATTGCAACAAGATGAAAATCCTGTTTTTGAAGAACTAGAACAATTTCACTGCACCCCAATGAAACTGCCACTTGTATAAATATCCAGTCCTTCCCCAGCAGAGTGTGCTCTCCTGCATTAATTTGCATTACCCTTTCCTCTGAAAAAATCTAGAAGGGCACACTTAGGGATACATATGGTGTCTCTCTACCCAGAAAGGTGTCTCTCCATAAGATCTGAAACACATACCTAGAGCAATAAGGAATAAGGAAAGCAATAGACATCAACATGTGGCAATTCATGCCATTAGGCAGGGATGAATCACCCCCTTAGTGTGTCAGTCTCCTTGCACTACCCATCAAAGGAACCTGAGTGATTGCCCTAAACTACTAGCCATAAATCAGGGGAGTGCAATTCTACCCCCTAAGCCTACATTTTTATGTGATTGATTACTCAAAATAAGTACACACCTTTGATAAGGCATCTCAGTGCACCTGAATTGTATGCCTAACACTGATAATCTTAATACACTTTATCAAATGAGTTTTGAGATACCAATACATCTTTCCCAAGCAATGCATTCCCTATAATGCATTATAACATTGCAAAAACCTGTGATGTTTAATCCAGTGACAGATCCTATTATCACACCTGAAGCATCACATTGTATGTTGATAACCATTCAAAAACCTATGCATTACTGTAAATATTCTTGGTAGGATCAAATTTCTGCGAGAAGACACCTGCAGTATTCATATTTTAAAAACTTTAGGAAGATAGACGTTGATCACAAATCTATCCCAGTAGAGCAGGTGAGAGGTTAGTGGACATTCCTAGTTTTTGAAGAAAAACTAGCAACATTTACAGGCAGTTGAAGAAACAAAGCAAATACTTGAATAATATACTTTGAAAAGTCTATCATGACAAGAATGACCAGAATGCCATTTCTTGTCAAAAATACATATTCTTGCAAAATTTCAATAAACTTTCCATCCTCACTCTTCGAAGTGTCATCATTGATATTTGCAAAGATAGCAAACATGTTTCTATTTGAGTAATTGTCTGAAAACTAGGAACTGGAGCTCTCTGAATTCTTCTCCCGACTCAGGTAGATCAGCCAACTCAATAGATTGTGCAAGTAGTCTGCGCTGAGACAGATATTTTCAGAAATACACTACTAATTTACGCTTTAGTGAAGCCAGGCTTTTACAGCCAAAGCCTGCAAAATTAATGCAAAATTAACTTTAATAGGAATAATACAAAGATTTTTGCGTTGTAAAGTGATGTAATCCCGTATTCAAGAAGGTAAATGCTATTGACTTTTTATTCCATAGACGTGATGTTTTATTAATAGCTAGTAAATCCGTAGCAATATTTTGGTATTGGTAAATCAAAAGCCGCAAGCTTTTTGTATTAATAGACAGATTGATAAATGAAAGCATATTGCAGTAATTTTTCTGACAGATTAATTCAGCTGTACTTCATTTTTGAAAGAATTCTGAGGGAATTGCTTTACACTGCTAATGGAAGAATCTTGTATATGATGGTTTCTTTAATATCTCAGATGTTTTGCTTCATATAGAAATCAAAATGTAGAAAAGATTAGTTACCTGCAGAACTGTATTGCATATTCTGATCTAGCTAGATAATAACTTTGAAGTATTAACACTAAATTCAGATATCTTTTGTCTGCACATAAGAGTCAGTATCAAACCGACAGCATAGAAAACAAGACTTAGTGAATGACATAGCACATAATAGTCAGTAGCTGAAAAGCATTACCCAGCAATATGCCTGCACAAAGCTGAAAAAACAGTCAGTTTGCAACATTTGTACCTGATTAAGTATATCCTCATGTACTAAGGTGCTAAAAGCACCATAAATAGGAACAACCAATAAGGAATTTGGCTACGTCCTGGTGAAAACTACCATAGCATTAAAGAAAAAACAAGGCAGAAAAAATTATCATGGTCCTCATTGTCACCACCTGTTGCACTTGAGAGGAAATTCAGAGGAGGAGGAGGATAATTTGAAGACTCCAATTCTTCAAAGTGTCCATCGGAAACGGGGTTTTTTGCTTCTCTTTCTTTCCCACTCTCTCGCTCTCTTCTTTTCCGTTTTTTCTTCCTTTTGTTACCTCCTAAGGTAACTTTGAAATCAATTCATGTCATTTAGGTAAATGCCTCATAAATAAAATTTTATGCACACAAACCTGTGTCACGGAACAAGTGACTGCATGGAAGTTCAAGATAATACATGGAATTATCTTGGATGCCCTCCCGTTGGGTCACGAGGTTCAGACTGGACCCTCTTGCTTTCTAAACTCCTTCTAAGAGGAGTCTAGGTGCAACTGGATCCAATCCTAGTCCCAGACCTGGTCAACGATTTATGGCTGAGGGATTTTTGTGCACATTTACAAAATAGACATAACAAGTTCAGAAAGACGGCGCACTATATTTCACTTACCACGAGGCTGTTGTGGGAAGGGATCTCTCAACCTCAAGGAGTATACTTGAGAGGTGTCCCTGCTCAAGCGGAGATCCTGGTGTGCAGTCTGCTGCCATGCAAGGAGAGCTCAATGGGCTCTCTGGCTGTCCCCATATTTATGGGATAAGATGATTGACTCATAGTCATTCACTGGTATGCACAGTTAGCCTTATCTCCTCATTAGCACACAGCCATCAGGACTGTTATTGACTTGAATGGAAGTATGCATAGTTAGCCTTATATCCTCATCAGCACACAATGGGAAGAAGTCAGGCAGTGTCCCAGAATCCTTTGTCTAATGCTTAAACACAGAATAAAGTTGAGGTTCAAATGATGTTATAAATGCAAATGAATTAATCATCTGTTTACATTCTTTCTGAATTTAAGCTAGAAAGTCTGATGAAAGTCTCATGAAAAAACAAACTTAATGGCCTAAATAATCCCAAACATGGCACTGCAGGGACTATTTTATATAAACATACCATAAAACAGACACATAAAGAGGCAATGGTGGAATAGATACAGTTACAAACCATGAGCTACAAAGTCAGAGTCCATCCAAATAAACAGGAATGGCTGGCATGATTTGAGTAATTTGAGAGCTTTTTCATTTTTCTCCATGCCCTTTCAGAAACTACCAAAGTATCAGTGTCTATGTGTCATTGGGTTTTTCATGTTGTAAATAGCTAGCAAATAAGATTATTTGATCTCTGAATATCACATACCCTGCAAAAATGGGCAGTATTCTGTTTCAGATATATGAAATTAAACTCACCATTCAATCTTCCTATATGTTCTTGCCTGTTTCTTAAAGGAAGATAACACACCTTCCAGTTTGCATAGCAACTGGAAGGATTGCTAAATAAAATGCTTAAATTTACATGTCTGCTGGTGATATGTCTTAAACTGACACGACAGATATCAGAGATCTAGTCAATATAAGCAGTAGAGCTCAAAACGTGATTCAGATCACTTGAAAGCTGACATATACTGACTAGCCAGATTCCAGTCTCCAGAGACCTTTGACTACAAGATGAGTTTGTGCCCCACAGACATATAACTGAGACATAACCCCAACCTAAATACTATCCTATCTGACTTTTCATAGAATCATTATGGTTGGAAAAGACCTTTAAGATCATCAAGCCCAACCATAAACTCATCAACACCATGCCTACTAAAGCATGTCTCTAAGTGTCTGCACTCAATAAATAAAAGGGTACAATAAATGTTTTAATCTAACTGCTCTGAGTGCTTGCATATAAGAGGACAACATCAAAATGAGGCATTCATATTACAGTTAACATGAAACAATAAATATATAACAAAACAAGTATTGTTAATTATTAAGTATGGGAATTATCAACATAAACGAATACATTTATCATTCCGATGTTGCCCTAAATGACATTTCAAAATCAAATTTCCTGACTGAGAAATATTTTTTTTTAATAGCTGAGAAATAACAATCTTCTCTGCCCTAAAACTGGTGATGAATGAGTACATCTATTTCCATATATATTATGCATGCTTATTTAAAAAGCCCACTGACAATAGCGATATGAAACATTTCAGGATAACTTCTAGTATACTTTGCTTGTTTTTTAAACATCTATGCGAAGATATAGCTTTTCTTTAGAAACACAAATACAAATAACTGATGTTAACAAGGAAAAGTCCTTTTTTTTTTCCAGACTCCTATGCAAAGATGTTTAAAGCTGAACACTTCTAAATATTCTGAAGTAGATAAATAAATCACCTGATATAATCTCCTGAGTTCTCTGGTTTCTGTGGCAAGTAGAATTAGATTTTTTATTTTCTGCTTTCTCTTCATTTCTGTATGGCCTTGAACATCATGGACTTCCAAGTGAAGCAGACGGCAGGACTTAATTCCAAAATAGAATTACATAACTTTTGAAGCCATGTAGAATGTAATTTGTACTTGTCCATATGTGAGTTTGAACTATTAAAAGCACTCCTTTAGTTTTATCCAGCCTTTGTTAGCAATAATTTTCAAAGGAGAAAAAGCCTGAGAACCTATCTCCAGCAACTGAAAACAGAAACAGAGAGACAGTCAGGAACAGATCTGAAACCATCTGAACTCTAGGAGTATAATATATTCCCAAACCTTTACAATAGGGACAATTTCACACTTGGTGTGATAAAAAGGGAGAAGGAAGATATTGTTTTTCAAATTTTTTTTTTCAAACATAGAAATAACCTTTTCATCTTTCAAGAAATAACAAGTCCTTTGAAAAGATGAGTGCTAGCCCACTAATCATTTTGTTTTCCAAAGGTATTAATAATGCACTTTTAAATCACTTCATAAAGTACAGCTAGTGAGAAAACTACACACATTTGTACTGTGCCAAAAGAAAAGAATGCTTTGAGGTACAGTCTTTTTTTGGACTGCAGGTCTGCAAGCTGTTGATCAAGAACTGACTCTGGTTTTTATTTACCGGCGTACTCAGAACACTGCTGGGTCCAGCCCCCCAAAACTTTGTGCATCCGATGTGTGCGTCCCTGTAGCTATTGACTTATTGTGAATCTTTCAAATTTTCGAGTGTTTTTCTTGCAGTGTCAAAGGTACTTCTGGCATTAATAATAATAATAATAATAATAATAATGTATTTCTGTTTGGTTACTATGTGTTGATCAGGGAGTTATAATTTAAATTAAAAAAAAAANTTGACTTATTGTGAATCTTTCAAATTTTCGAGTGTTTTTCTTGCAGTGTCAAAGGTACTTCTGGCCGCAATAATAATAATAATAATAATAATAATGTATTTCTGTTTGGTTACTATGTGTTGATCAGGTAGTTATAATTTAAATTAAAAAAAAAAAAAGAGGGAAAGCCAGGAAAGAAAAGGAAGAACTAAATACAGTTCAAACAGAAAGAATGTATAACCACTGGCTCATTATTAAGAGGATAAAACAAGGAAATACAGTAAGTAAAAATGTAATTAGTACAAGAGGATGACTGTTGAATGGTATTTGATGGATGAAATCAGTGCTGATTAAAGAGTGGTAATGTCCATATCACAGAGTAAGAAGATTAAAGAGAGATAACATTTAAATCAACATTTAAAAATGACCAAGGAATAACTGAAAGACCATTTTAAAGCCCTTTTGTCTTCTGTGCTTGAGTGAGTGCTATGTATGACCACTGAGCTTCTCATGGCTTTCTGATCGGGGAGGTTGTGCTTCTTCCTGCTGTGCAAGCCAAAAAAAGGGCAATGAGGCTCCTGCAGATGCCCTGTGCTCCCCTGTGGCCCCACTGCCTCTCCCAGCGTTCCCCTGGGTTCCTCAGCTTTAACACAGGAAATGTCCAGATCACCGTAACAACAACATAACTCCTCAAAAGCTTATGCTGAACAAAAAGTTCAGTGCTCTAAAGGCCACCAAAAAACTATTCCAAAAAGTAATAGTAATGCAGAAACTTCTCAAAGCAAAGCAGGCAGATTTTTTTTTTCCATGGCAAAGAGCTCACTGATTGCATACAAATTATGTTGTAATTTATTTTAAAACTCTTCTATTTCATCTTGATAATCCAAGTAAGCATGAACAAAAGCAGGAAAGGAGAATAAAAACAAGAAAACTTGAGAAAAGCCCCTGTGTTTACACACTGAAGCAGGCACTTTCTTCTGCATTCCATGGAGAGAGCTCATTTCTCTGTAATATGAGCACATTTGAAAGTAAAATTAAATACAGCTAGAGTGTGAGAATAAAGAATAAAATTCTTTATAAAACACCCTCTCTTTCTCTCACCAATGTCAAGAGACTCCAAGGAAGCTCCAATTTATAGATTATACCACACAGCTTAAAAACTTAAACAAACTTCCTTGGCTCATAGCTCCCAAGGACAGAAAAAATACAACTGTAGAACAGTCAAGGATTTCTCATATCTCAGTTCATCGTAATAAGGGAGCTCTTATTAACTTTAAAGAAGAATGAGATAGAATTTTTATCTTGTTGCTTAGTCTCTACTATTTGCTAAATACTAGTTTAATAAATAAAGAACTTAATCCATTTCAGAATGTTGAAGATACTTACTCTCATACTTATACTATAAAATTAAAGACAAACTTATTAGAAGAAATTTTCTAGGTATTGAAGAATATATTTCAATATTTTCCAGATAAATATGTTTGCAGTAATGTGTGAGGAACATAGCTTGCTTACCATATTCCAAATAAGAAATACATGTAGTACTATAGATCATTTTATAGTAGTCACAGGCAATCCATCCATGATATTCCTCTCTGTAACACTGATGTTTGCTTCTCTTCTTTTACAGGTAATCAAAATCAAAGTGATTGGCTCTTAGTAGAAGAGAAAGGACATGAGAAACCATATATAAGATATTCAGTTTGCTGTTGATGAACTACCTCAGAACTTTTCTGCAATCTCTGTTATGGAGAGTTATCTCAGAAAAGTAAAGTAAGGAAAATATTTTTATTTCAGTGAACCCATCAGCCAGACTTCCTAAACTATGAAAATGCTAGTCAGAGCATATAGTTATGGATAACCATAACTATACCATAACTAAACGCAATCACCAGAGCTTCCAAAAACAACTCCACTCAGCTACTTTGAAGGACAATTTTATTCCCATTTTCCTTCTTTATGCTCTTCTCCAAGGGTTTTGCCATTAAATAGTTAGGCAGAGACATTAAATATACAGTTAAGAAAGCTAAACTGGGCAAGCACCAAAATCAAAAAACATTGATGGTTGATCATTGCTTTGTCAAATCAAAACAGACCAGTGCTCAACAACTCACTAGGATTAAATACTTCCGTACAAAGTGTAGAAACCCAACAATAGTCAAACTTGGTGTGATTCGATCTTTATAAAGGTACAAAATCCACCTAATTAGGAACCAATTTTAGCTTGAAGCATAAAGTTTTACACTTTTATATAGTTGAAGGAATATTTTGATTTAACAATATCTAATCCAATTATTTACCTGTGATAAAAATAATTTATTAAATCAGTATGATATATTACTATAATTTTATTAATACATCTGATTTTTCTTCATATTATACTCGTAAGAATTCTATGTTTTAACATTGTCCTCCACTTACACCTTACCACAGCATAGGTTTACTAAAGGAATTTTAGGAATCAAATTTAGCAGACAATATGTAATTATAATATAAAACTTTCATACAGAAGTAAACTTCAATAATGACCTTGTTCAAAACTCTAGTGGAATAACTTCTCTCACTCTACATTTTTTTTATACTGAGGATGCAGTTCAATGACAGCCTTTCCCCTGGTTGTAACGAGTTTTTGATCAACATTAATTAAAAATGCTTGGAAAGTACTCCTTTGAACTGTAGGTGGTTCCTATCTCATCTAAGTCTAACAGATGAAAAATTAAATCCTTAATTTAAGGGTGTTACCTTTGATTCCAGGAGGGTAAATGGGGAGAAAGACATCACTAGAGGGCATCAATCCTCTCTAAGACAGTTATTTAAGGGCAGGATACAGCTGCAGATTATAACATCTAAATTCAGGTATCAGCATGTAAACTAGGTGTCCAAGCTCCCATTATACTGGATCACTATGAGCCTGTTATCTGAAACCTCAAAGCCATTTTGTAAAACCATTATATGAAACAATATCTTGTTAAATTCTATTTAGATGCCAAATTTTATTTCGGCTTTATAATGAAGAAAGAAAACTGGAAACAATGTCTTTAAAAATCTATTTAGCCTAATCTGTGTGTGGAAGCATTATTACTCATTAATCATAGCCTTGTAGCTATTCTGGGGCACCGTTCCAGAGAAAAACGAAAATTGCTTGGAGCTTTCAGTTCTTTACAGGGTAACTCCAGCTCTGGATTCCATTTGTATAATGCTCAGTTTGGAGTTTATTAGAATATCTCTGCAATGTTCTTATATGTCATTATATTATATATTTGACCTTTGAAGTTTTTGTATGAGAATAAGATAAATACTTGAATAGACTTATTATCTTATAAATACTTAAAATGCATCTGTAGAGCTAATTCTTTTAGCAGATACATCCAGTCTCACTTCCACGGCAATTTGATGTGATTTAGTGTAAGATCAATTGCACTGTTGCTCTGCCTTCATGTTGCATGGATTTAGTGAAATAGATAAGGCATGTTATCACCTCAGCAATTTTCAGGAATTATCTCCTGCCATATATTACTTTTCATAAGTTCAGGTTTTCATAAATGTTTCTGGCTCCAAAAACTATGCAACAGCTTTCCCATTAGCTGAGAGTTCACTTTTCATATAGCATCACTGGAAATCCAGCAAATTCTCATGCCATCAGGTTGATACAACTTCTAATTTAAGTAAAAAATGGTCCACAGTGTAATACTTTTGAATGGGTCTGCTTTGATATTCATTAGCTATACAGCTGGCCCAAACACTTTCCAGAGGTTCATTGTTGGAAAAGACGTTTGCTAAACTACAACCCATGACTCAAAGGAATATTAAGAAATTGTTTCAGTTATTCATTGCCATTTAAAAATGTCCATGTGGGTTTGTCAGTACAGCTTTTGAAATGTAACAAATTAATATCCTTACTTTGTCTTAATTTGTGGACAGATGGTGTGACGAGAGCTGAGTGATGCACAGTGCTGTCCCTCAGCTTGTCAAGACTTATTTACAGCACAGGAGCCATCCTCTGATGGCTGATTATCTGCTTCATTTAGTAGCAGTGAAATTAACCTCTGGTTTCTGCGCTGATGACTCAGCAGGTAGTGCACCACTAATGCAAAAAATAGTACCAGAAGACATTGGTCTTCCACCCTAACAAGGCCCATTAAAGAGCCAAATTGCTTTATTAGACCCAGGAGATAGAAGCAATCATTTCAGTCCACTAACTGGAAATAATAAAGTCTGAAAAAAAAAGAGAAGAAAATGAGTTTTCTTTCCACACATGAAAAAAAAAATGCATTCTTTCAAATTATTTTTAAAAAATGTAATTCTGCAGTTGAGTTCATTGGAAGTAGATATTGTAATGAAATTGAAAAAACAGGAGAAATACAGGAAGTTGTACATTGTTTCAGCTCCTGTGGCTTTTGCTTATATTGTATCACATAGTACAGAATATTATGCACAGTATATCTCCAACAGGAGTAATCTTAGTTAAACAGCTTGATGTTAAATACACCTGATGTATGATTCTTTATGCTGGGTAATAATACAACAGCAGTAATAATTTTCTTTTCTTTTCTTTTTTCTTTTCTTTTCTTTTCTTTTCTTTTCTTTTCTTTTCTTTTCTTTTCTTTTCTTTTCTTTTCTTTTCTTTTCTTCTCTTCTCTTTTCTTTTCTTTTCTTCTCTTTTCTTCTCTTCTCTTTTCTTTTCTTTTCTTTTCTCTTTTCTTCTCTTTTCTTTTCTTTTCTTTTCTTTTCTTTTCTTTTCTTTTCTTTTCTTTTCTTTTCTTTTCTTTTCTTTTCTTNTTTCTTTTCTTTTCTTTTCTTTTCTTTTCTTTTCTTTTCTTTTCTTTTCTTTTCTTTTCTTTTCTTTTCTTTTCTTTCCTTTCCTTTCCTTTCCTTTCCTTTCCTTTTCTTTTCTTTTCTCTTCCTTTCCTTTTCTTTTCCTTCTGAATATATACAAGCTGTTCCAAGAAAAAAAGGGTTGATTACCTATGGGTAATTTTTGAAAGGAGGTATCAAGCATGATATCTGCTCATCAGAAAAGGAGGCACCAGAGAAAAAGTATAATAAATAAATAGATAGTTAAAGCTATAAACACACACTGGGAGTTTA
The DNA here is from genome assembly GCA_003342815.1 of Eudromia elegans. NCBI lineage: Eukaryota > Metazoa > Chordata > Aves > Tinamiformes > Tinamidae > Eudromia > Eudromia elegans. The sequence continues at coordinate 806,906 of PTEX01000235.1, read as the reverse complement.
AACATAAATTTCAGAGACTTTTCTGAAATATATATATATATATATATATATATAAAAACAGTATTGCACATGAGGAATTCTTATTATGGAAATAGCTTAAAGGATTTTGTTCAAAAGCTTTGTACCAATGTCTTTTTAACCCCTCAGTTTTTGAAAAAAGAAACACCTTCATTTCGGCAGACTCTTTTAGAAAGGAACTGTTGATGCTTCTGAAAGCCTGCATGTAAAATTGTCTGCTGCTGCTTCCTGGACATGTTGCAACTTACACATCTTCCAAACCCAAAAGCCCAAAGCAAGACTCAAGACAGATAAATTAGAACAGTGCTTAAGAGTGTTACACCATAAAGCTCACTCAAAACAGGCTCCTCTTCAGAAACACGAACAGCTCCAGGCAAAAGGAAAGGAGAAAAGCACATGCTTTTTCTTGATGCTTTCCCTTTCTATCTTTTTCCTCAGATATTTCTTTTCCACCTGAAAAAAACTCTCAGAACCCTTGTCTGGCTGATTTGATTGAAGCTCCAAGCCCTTTATGTGGTGTTTGGCATAAGTCTTAGGAATTCTGGGTTTGGTAGAACTCACTCAGTTCCAAATAAGTTTTAGTACCTGCATGGAGGATATGAAGATTTACCTTGTCTTCAGAAAAAATATAACAAATAGAGACTCTCTAGTGTACCTTTTAAGTAATATGCAATTTCTTCGTTAACCTGTTGAATTGATACACGTTAAAGCAAATAGTATAGATGCTAAAAATGGTTTGTCTCCAATTAGTATGCAGTCTATTTCTCAACTGCTATAACCATGATCCTTACTGTATATGCAATTTTAACTACCTATGTTAATTATTGTCTCATATGACTGAAAGTGAATGATGCTCGTGTCATAACATGATGCATAGATCTGAGACCTAGAGGGCAATTGTTGGATTGTGCTGAGGTTAGGAATGCTTTAAATTTTAAGGAGAGGTCTATATGGAAGAACTTGAAAGCTTCTCTCCTCATGGAAATCAACAAGTATATCAGGTATATTCTTGGAGAAAGACATCTTACATAAGCTTTCCATGTAATTCTAACTACTTCTGGGAGCCCGGTACTGCCACAGTGTCCTGTTTATCCCTGTTATATATTCCTTTCCCCACAAGTCTACTATCTAATTTGGTTTTTCCTATATGCTTTAGGGTTTCTCTGCCTAAAGTCTCTCAAAATCAGAAGTTTTGCATTTGAATAAAAAATGGCACCTCCACTGAAAATGCATTTCCTGGTGTGCCATGCCATTGTATGATGACTTGCTCAAATCCAAAAGGCCTTGGCAGACTTTTCTAATTTTCCAACAGTCATCTTCTTTATTCTTTTTTCTACCTAAATCTGTCCTTTTTTAACTCATCCTTCTGTCAGTTCATTTCTAAGGCCAGGCTTCCAGTGAATTACTCTGTTTAGGTTCATGGACTTCATTAGTCCTGTCTTTATAGACTCAGGCCTGAGCTCATCTTCTCTGATGCTTAGCCCCACTTTTGCTCACATTTATCCACCAGAACAATGCATAAGGAGCACAGAAATCACTGGTGAATGTAACAGATTGCAATAAAGTGGATTAACAACATATTTCAGGTTAGTAGTAGATTCAAGTCACACTCTGAAAGTTACACAGAAATCTCTAGCCCTCTGATGGACTACAGATTCCATTCTAGATTTTGAACCTCCTAGCTAACAGCAGGAAAGAAATTAAAGTCTCAATAACGATTACATATCTTAGTTTCTTGTGGGAGCCCCAAGAGGAAAATCTGTCATTTCACTTCAACATTTACTTTAGTAATATTGACAATATGTCCCTATGCCACTTGCTCAGAGCACTGGATATGTGCATATCTTCACCAAATATATGGACAAGAAAGGTCCTCATTCACTCTCTTTTCCTTAAGGACACTGTTCTCTTCCCATTCAAATATCCATCAGCTTTATAATCTATTCAAATTAGATTACACTTTAGCCCCAGCACAAGAATTTATTCTTAAACTTTACACTTTCCTAATGACAAAATAGCTTTCTAAAATACTGGATATGTAACTTCATAAAAACTGGTGAAAAATGCCCCAGTGAACTCAATTAATTCCTGTAAAAGAATGTATCACACACATTTGATGAAGAACTAAAACTAAACCAAATTTAAGTCTATCGCAATACAAAATTTTCTACTATTCCATTTGCTATTCCTTCCCTGAATTTTAAAGCTCTTTATATATATACCCTCTTAAAGTATAAATAGAATGCTATCCTCTCTCCTTGATTCTCTTGCAGCAAGTAGCTCATTATGAATACATTACACTCACTGACTTTTCCTGGAAAAAAAAAAAAAAAAAATTTACTTTGCTCTAAGTAGTTCAAGTTCTTTGGGTTCTTCAAGATGTAGTTGTCTCTTTGCAATATTTTTAAGGTTACAACAGGCAATCCCTGGTCATCATACAGCACTCACTTTAACATATTTGTTCTTACAATTTGACCAGATACAAAGTATTTGAGTTTCATTATTTGAATAAAAAAAATGTGGATGGAAGAACATTCCCTATAATGCTGAAAGCTAGGAGCAAACACAGATTTGGTGGAAACTCTGTTATTGAGTGGACCACTTAGAATCGCAGCTATCTTAAAAACAGCAAATCAAAAGTCCTCTCTGCCAAATTAGCAAAAAAAATTCTGAAGTTTTAATTTATCCTCAGCACATCTGAACACCATTTTTCCCTAAGCAAACTTCAATAGCATTTATTAAGGCAAATCTCTGTCCTGCAGGGATTGACTGTTCACCTTGCTCTACCATATCCTAGGAGCAGTGCAGGTGAGAAGAACAAGAGGAGCTTCCTCATACAGGGCCATGGACCTCTGCAGTTCATGTTGCTGAAACACACTGAGGAGACGGGTCACACTGAAGCAGACAAAGCATTAGGGCAACAAGGGAGCCGGGGCCTCCCTGAGGCTTTTCCGCATTGTTGCATGACTTACCTGCATCCTCTATCATTTCTCCTTGTGAGCATACTTGATCAAGATACAGGATAGCTATGAAACCATGAACCTTCAAATAAAACAACCAGATACCTTGTTTCTCTATTTGGTATTGGAATGAAAAAAAAAAAGGTGAGTGTTGAATTAGATAGAATAACGGTTGTATGGAGACATAATCCCATTTCTGAATAGTCAATAACCCAGTGGTTAGGACAGAGGAAGGAAAATAGTTAATGGAAATATGATTTTTAAGATGCTGCAGTTTCTTTGCTTCTCAAACAAGTGCCATTCATTTCTTGGAGAAGAGATGTCCTGTGTGATCAAAGCTAACAAACAAACAAACAAATCTAAAATGTGGAAAAAAACCCAAGAGACAGGAAGTTTTTATTCTCCAATTTATCAGGTCATATGTGCAAACAGCAAATTATTTCTGGAAGTACAGCATATGTTTGTACTTACTCATAGTGTTGGTATCTTTAGAGAATTGATTCACAAAGCAAAAACCCAATTTAAATGGACTGTACAAACCCTCACAAAAGAGATGTCCATCTTCCTCAGCCTGTGAAGCTTTTCTATATCATCTCCACCCATTTTGCTCCTCAGCTTTTCTCATGACTCAAGGCAATCACACTATTTGCAGCCCTCCTCTCTAGACTGTGAAATGCAACCCATCACGTCTTATTCCCAAAGACCTTCTCCCCATACAATTCACACCCAAGAATCCAGTTTCTTGCTCCAGTCTAACCCAGACATCAGCTCAGGATTGCTCAGACACTTAGAAGCTCAGACGCATTTCCATTTCTTACAAAATTAAATTGCTCAGGAATAATGGGATGAGAAAATGAGGAAATCGCCTCAGATTTCTAATACAAATACCTGGTTTTCTTGTGTCACTTGAACTCTTTGGTCTTCAGCATACATTCTTCAATCATTCTGGCATTTCCATTTATTTAAATTAAACATTGAGTTGATAATTAATTCACCGTTCCACCTCTTTCTTTTCTGCACAAAGCTAGTGGTTTCTTAATGTGAAAAATCACTTTCCAACAGTTGTCTTGTTTCCTAAATGTCTTTTCAGGAAAGTTGGAAAATTTTTGGGTAACTGCCCACTAGGGAACTTTTGTATAAGTATCCAGTCTGAATGATACAGTAGGACCTTGGATCAGTATTAAAAATTTACACTGTTGTCCCTGAATACATCTTATTCTAGTGCAGTGCATACATAGTTCATGTTAGAGTGCTGTAACCGTGCCTTTTCTTTGGAAAACATGCCAAATATTAATTTTTATTATTAAAAATTAAAAAGTGATCTTCCACAGTGAATTTTTTAAATTATGAAAAGCGGTAGGAGTAGTGTGTGAAGGAAAGGAAAAGGCCCACTAAAAAGCTTCTTTGTCAAATTAGTCATACATAGAGACTCAGGTAAATTTGGGATAGCGAATATACATGCATGTGCAAAGTTTACTAGAACAGACTAATGCACTGGGACCTTGGTGTAGAATACTGCTCACATGGGGAATCAAATCTCTTGCACAGGGCATTCAGTAGCCATCCAGACTGGTGGAAGTCTGTACTGTAAGTGTCCTTACAGTGGCATCTTCAGCTGATTCAGGTGACACTCCCCAAACTGCTATTCTGTTCAATTCCTGTGACCCAACTGGTTGTGGGGCCTATATGATCCCTCAAAAGATGCATAGTCCAGGGCTACTGCATCATCTTAAGCTACATATAAAACCTCTCTGACGGTCTTAACAGATGACTCTCTTATGTGAGCTTTTTTGTATCTGCACAGTCTTTATTCAAAAATTTATTTACTATTTACAAGTATCTCATCTAGGTATTCTGATCAATTTTGCATTACGAACCCCCGAGGGAATCTCTGGAAGGGATGCATTCTCTAGTTAGGATGTTAAACAACACTTTTAAAGATACAAGTTGACTTAGGTACAGCAGCAGCTGCCTATGGTAACCTTCATGACTGTTCAAAATTCTCATTTGGTGAGCTGCTGCACCAAGCACTGCAAAAAGTTAGTCAAATGCTTTGTTATACTTTGTGGAAAATGACTACAAGTTCAGTCAGTCACTTTGTCTCAGTTCAGTCAACAGTTTGAAGCTGATCTAGTACCTCATCTGTGCAGGTGACTGGCAAGCTGTTTCTGAACTACTCAGGGAATTAATGGCTTGAGTGCATAGCATGTGCTCACAGACGCAGCTCTGATACCCAGTTATGCCACAATTAGAAATCATGATAAGTTTGACTTTTATACACAAACATAAATTCCATAGCTCTTCCAACTCTGGGAAGGTGGAAGTCCAGAAGATAAATACAACAAGAATTTTATATAACAAAAAAATGATGTTTATGATGATAATGATGTGATTTCTTTTATGTTAAAATCTTATATCCAGGGGTTAAGCAGTCAGACTTCCTTTTTTAACATGCAGCTTTAGAAGAATCTTGCCAAGGAATGGACAAGAGCTTTTCCTTTTGTAGTATTTAGTGACAAAGCATAGGCTGTACAGTCTGGCTTTATTTTAAACAGCTTATTTCATATGAACTTTACCTCAAAATACTTTACCAACTTGAATAATACTAGCAAACAGACAGGATGTGTTTTTAAAGAATAAAATACATGCTATAGGTAGCCAACTTTGTTCAACAGAGATTGAGAGGAGGCAATTGAGAAGAATAAAAACAGTAAGACCAAGCTATGGAAATGGAGGTAGATATCACTTGGGGGTATCTGAGTGCTTAAGTGATGATCTGGCAGCAATCCCTGCTCAGAAGGGAGAGTTACTTTGGTGGTCACCTAGCCTGGTCAAAGGAAGAAGCTAATTCTCTAGGGATAAGTAAGAGCCTCTGTTAAGAGCTTGAGCCTATTCAGAATCATCATCCTATTTATAAAGAAGATAAGGAGAGCTGAGGAGCTGGCCTTAAAGGTTGCCCAAACTGTCAGGTGAGCAGACAGAATGATGCACTTGCTTTATTCATGCTCCACCAGGCTGATCCTCAAAAAGGATTTGCTTCCTTGGACACTGGCAGCCAGCCAAGGCTGTAGGTCTTGTAGCCAGGATTTGCTTCTTCATGCAGCAAGACAGGCCTAAAGAGAGGGTGAAGGAAGCTTTACTGCTTTACTGAAGTCACACATTGTTAAAGAATGTGAGGGACAGTTTAGTAAATGTGCACAAGATCATGGTAACACAAAGATAGCAATTCAGCAGGATTTTACTTGTGACACACTTCCTAGAGAAACAGGAAAAGGCTAGTTTGATTATGGCTTACTTTTCCTAAGAACAAGAAGTGAAAACAGAGTCTTCTCTGTTCAAGTTTTCTTTTAAAAACTGGAAATTTGATCCAGATCAAAAGACAAACTGTAGCTCCAAATGAAAACCATTTTTTTTTCCCTCAATTCTCAGCACTGCCAAAGCTTTCACATGTGGGCCAGAAAATGTTCCATTAACATTTATTCATCAGTCACACTGGGTTGTTTTGAATCATTGAATCCATGACCCAGGCCAATCACTCCAACAAAATCATACACTGCCAAGCTGGCAGAGCTGGAAAGTGTAGAGAAAAGGTGTTGTTAAGGCCAAATTGCTAGTTATAGTTGTCATAGTAACAACACAAGGTGGAAGAGGGTCAATTGGAGCCTACTAAGAGCAGCTTTGTACTACAACATGAGCATTTAGCATTACTAGGGAATTAGTAATATTGCAGGCAGAGATATCTAAATTACATCATTTACAAGAGAGAAAACTTAGCAGGCGGGAATAGAAATGTAAATAACAAATTATTTCTAATAAAAATATTCTCATTATTTACAAAGCATTGTCCTACCACCAGCAGTAGTCGGACCCTATGATGGTAGAAATCTGATCAAAAAAGCACTGCTGAGTGTGATCGATTAAAATGATATATATATGCATAATTTATTAATCTAGACTTGGAATCTTTATTCTAAAACACTTCTGTAAACTATTACATTGTCTGCCATAAATTATACAAAAGGGCATGTATGAGTTACTTTTCACATGCCTTCTTGGAAACCAATTTTCAAGATACTGATCAAGCTCCAACATCAAACCAAAAATAACTAGTTAAAATTACTCAAAGGGATCAAACTCAGCTGCTTGATCAAAAGTGAGAGATGCATGGGATTTAAAGGACTCAATGGTCTCTCAGTGATAATTGGCCATTAGCCTATATACCATTTTGCATATACATTGGTCTATTAAAGGAAAAGTGCCTACAGAGTTACAAGGTAAACAATTAGACTGTAAGTAAGCAGTGATGTTCTGTATCATCATTTTGGAGGCACATAACTCCTTGCCCTTGCTTTTTCATGAATATTGTGCCTCTGGTGACTATCTGAATGAAGTGGCGATAAAAAAGTAGCTGAGGAACAAAAATGAAAAAATGAATTGGTTAAGAATGTTACAGGAATGAATTTCTATGATAGCAATACAGACTTGAACCTGTAAATCATAACTAAATGAGCAAGTATTCATATGTTGAACATACTTCAACATTAAGCCATAAAATAATTTTGAAGATCTCCAAGTTTTCTTTATGAACATTGTTTCCCTAGGAAAAAAACCACCTTTGTGACCACTGCAGCATTAAGTGGCAAAATGCTAGCATTTATTTTCAAAAACATATTTTTATATTTAGTACTTAAAGAGGAGATTAAACAAAGTAATTCAGGGACCTAGTAAAAGGTCTTACCCAATGAAAATCGGTGGAATAACCAGTCCTGGAAGATGCTTCATTTATTATGGCATGACATGGCATAGCATTATATCTAGCCATCAATAAATTGGCTAGAAATATTGTTAACTTAGATAATTATCAGCCCATTATACTTGTTAGTGTGTGAGAATGCTCTTTCCCTGTAATTGTGCTCTGCATGAGATAGGAATCCATTGCCTGAAAGAATGGGAGATGGAGAAGCTAAAATAAGATGATACACAAATACTATCCAGTGCAAAACTCAGTAAGAGCAGGAATTCAACAAAGTGAAATTAGATGCTGAAAGGTGACATTCACATCCAAGGTAGCAACTTTCTCTTCTCCTTAGGTCCACTGGTGAGGAAAAGGTCTTTCTAAACACAGTTCTTCTCATTCGCAGTACGACATCAGTAGTAGGTGAGAGATATCCTATTCTTAAAATGCAGAGAACATCTCTACAGTTCTTATGAATTAAAGCTATGATTAAGCCCCAGCCCTGCAAAACAGGTAAATTCTTGCCTCCTAAAGATCCACCAATTTCAAGACACCTAGGTATTAATTTACTATTCCTTTCTCAAGATAACAATTATGCAAGAAAGGAGTTACATTTTCTATACTTAGCACAAGAAAATGAATTCTGTGTTATCCCTCTTTGGTTTGAGTGGGACCATCTCTAGTAGAATCTGCTATTTCAGTGTAATTATAGTGAGAAGCTCTGACTCTGATTAGTTGAAAGTGTAGCATATAGTTAACGATTATTTGCAAAATAAAGTCATTTTATGCAGTAATCATGGAGAAGTGAACAGCACTAGCGGAATTTCAGCAAAAGTGTATGTAACAGGCATGGCACAGTACGTTAAAATTCTGTAAGCCCATCGATGTTTAGCTCTAAAAGCACAATTTTGATAGGTTGATGACCACTTTCCTTCTTGTTTTTCATTACCGTTCTTACAGCTCATTTTCTTTTCGTGTATTCATCAAAAACAAAATGACAGTAGTATTTTTGCATGTCTAGAGAATTCTTAAATCATGCAAATAATCTTCACATAAAGGTTGCCCTAGAACTGTGAGCTGTAATTATATTATTAATATCATTTACTTTATAAAAATTATACAGGTACCACTGATCATGTCAAAGACAGATGTTAATAATGTACTAGTGTTTGCATCTGTTTGGTTGGTAAATGATGATCTAATAGGAAACATTCTGTTCTTGTGACTTTTTCATCTGGATCAGTAGAGATAAATAAAACATGTTTTGTCTCTTTGAAACAAACTGTGAAGAAAAAGTTCTACTGAATTCTGTTGAAAATGGCTTAAGCAGGATAGAAGTAGCAAAATAGATAAGAGACAACTTTGGCTTACCCTAGTACATTATGGAAATACAATTACTGGGAAAAATAAGAAAAATTAAGTCAAAGTCAGATCAATGTATCTTTGTCTTACTGCTATGATCCACTAGCAGCTGTCAAATAAAAAGGACCACTTCCTTCAGAAGAAAATGCACATAACTCAGACCTTTTAAATCACTCAAGAATTATATCTGCATTCTTACAAGATATTCAGACATACCAAGAATAGCTGGATTTGCTGTAGGCAGAACACTTAGGCCTGCCTAATGATGATAACCCTAATCCATACTGAGAGATGGTATTTTGGGAGGTGTGAAGCACCCATGATTCCCATTGAAATGAGCAGGAACTATGCCTGTTTCCGTGACATATGAGGATATTTCTGCTGGTATGAAAATACACTAGGTATTCATATATCAAAATCAAATTTTGCCCCACTAAAAGCTGCATAACAAACCCACATTCAGTCCTTTTTCCAAAGAAATTTGCTGTTTCTACCCACTGAGCTATGCAAAAGAAAGAGCAAAATTCATTACAAATAGAGAGCTGTCAGGGGAACAAAACAAAGACAAAACTGTAAAAAAACCCCTTTAATTTATTTCAATACTGATGATATTAAGTGTTACTTGGAAAAAAAAATCAGCTTACAAAATTCATATAAATATGATTGTGAACTGGCCATACCATTTTACAGCTGGAGACTTTAAAGAAATATTTTAGTACATTCCAAAAACGACAGAGTTTTAAACATAACTAATACAGAAAAATTACTTTTTTTCCCCCGCAGTATTACAGTATCAGTGTTAAACCATATAAATGAGGCCAGGAACTCGAAGGAGTTGGGCACTAGCAAACTATATTTCATATTATAATTTGTCAGAATGTAATTGTAAAATCATACAAAAAGTATTTTAGGTGAACTGTTATTAATTCATATAAATTTTATTATAAATCTGAAAAGGAAGGAGAATGAATTGGACAATACATTTGCTGTAACTCCAGCAGCTTTACTAAAATTACAGTACTACAAAAATGTAATGAGATTCAGAAAAAATATTACTGCATGTACCTAAACTTTGGTCCAGCATTAACCCTTGCTTAATCATGTTCCTATTCAGCCAGGATTCAGCCGTGTGACATCTAGTGGCAAAAAACATCAATGTTAGTTTTGTCAGTCAAGAAGGCATCAAAACCTCCGATAGATTGTCACTGAACACCAGAAACAAGCAGCTGTCTATTACCGTGTCAGTATGTGAATAACAGCAAATGGCCCTTCTACCCTAAACAAGCTGGGAAAATCTATACACTCTTTCCCTTTTCACAGTAACAGAAGTTTGCCAGATATCCAGTGGAACAAGTAAGTCCAGGCTCATAAAAATTGCATATATCATCTTTACATTATTAAAAATGCAGATGCAGAAAGATGCTGTGGAAGAATATTACAGCATAAGCTTGGTAAAATTGAGTGTACATGAATGACATTTTCCTGCTTATCTGTTTCTGAAGATATTTAACACTGCATTTGTGGCATTAGCAGCAATAATTTAAACTTTTTTTCTCCCCTACTGTATTCTATATGTAGGTCTTCAGAATGTGTGATAGTTCAGTATCAGCAGTGGCATTTAACTTCAGTTTTAGAGACATATTACAACTGCAGGCACTTCTGTGCATCTACATTGGAAAACAGGTATCTACTTGTATAAAACTATACAATGAATAAGCATTTTTTCTAATTATATTTTCACAAATAATTTTCCTTAAAGTATTTTGTATATCTCTTAAAACACTATCAAATGGAAAAACTGAGCATATATATTATCACATTTTAGCCTAGGTGCAACTGCTTGTATTCTAATCTTGTTTTGTTGGTCATGATTAGCACAGGAAAGGACAAATATATACTTAGACAAAAAGAAAATAGGCTATTTTAGTTATTTCAACTGTGAGCAGAAACTGGCCCATAAAACTTGTATTTCTTATCAGTATGTATAAACTCAAACAGTGTTTTCCAATCTGAATTTTCTACCCTCTGGAAGTCCATGGACTACTTCTGGAAAGTGAAGAAAAGCATACTTGTTTCCAAGTTGTCCTCAGTCAATGAAGTGATGGTCCACACTTGTACTGGAAAGTTTTAGGGGATCCACAAAGTGAATGAAGGCCTACTAATATTGAATCATAATGTAGCCAAGAGCACTGAGATCCTAGGGAAAGATTGCTAGTTGGAAAATTGTCTTCCCATGCAACATGACTGTTCATGATTCTGATGCTGTCAGCTCTCGTGTTCATCCCTAGTCCCACAGCATTTCATAAACTCCTGGTGCCATGTCAGTATGTGAAATCTGGGGTTTCATTAGAATAAAAAAGACTAAGATTCTCATCTTTACAAGTTCAGGGAACAAATAAAGCCTAAAAGGTAAAACACAATTTAATCATCCTTTTTATTCCATGATTGGAAGATCCTAACCTGTTAATCCTTATTATTGACAGTATTGGCATGAATAATACTACTGATGTTTTACCAACTGTCAACTAACATTAGGGCACAAATTCACAGGAATGCACTTCAAAGAAGAATTTGAATATAGAATTGGAATTTGGAATTTATTTAAATAGTTTGCAAATCAGAATGAAATTCAGCCCATCCTCCCTTTGCCGTTTGGATAAGGTCCAAACTGCTGAATAAGGTGATATATCTTCCAGTATCAAAAGCTAAGGGCTGCTTGATCATCAAAGAATTAAATATTCCCAACACTACTGTGGAATAGTCATTGTCCATGAAAGAAAATAACTAACTTTCAAAACAGGTGGTTATGTTCAAACTGCCTGTTGCAAATGTCTGTCTCTGGGACATTCCAAATGATGCCCGAGAAGCATTTGGGACAGTGTCTGTTGCCAGGAACCAAGCAGGCCCGTGATCATTCCAGCAATCCAAGCAGAGCAGATGATTACATTCTGTCAGGCAATGTTTAATCTGCTAAAACAGCTGCGAGGAAGAAGTTTAACAGCAGTGGGCTTCATTCAGTATTGCGTAACTGCAAGCTCTACCTACCAGGACAATCAGATCCAGTTTTGTCACTGACTTACACCTCATCCTACTTTTATCAGCCTCATTTTTCAATATGAAACTCTGCTAATCAGCAGGGCTGATTCAAAAACACAACCTTACAAGCTCTTACATAGTATTACCGATTAGAAAAATATGTCTTTTTAGTTCCCCACTGCTGTTGCTTTGAAGGTGTGCAATCTGTAAAGCATCTTTTTCTTGTATCATAGAACTACCACACAATGGGATATCCCAGAGGGGAACAGAAAATACAACTGTTGGTGAGTTCAGATTTCACTGCTTTATATGCATGAAAGACAGAAAGATGTGGGTATTTACATACATGATATTCCTCCTCATGCACTAGAGATCTCCCACAACGTTAATATCACAGAATCACAGAATCACAGAATGGTTAAGCTTGGAAGGCATCTCTAGAGATCACCTAGCCCAACAGCCCTGCTCAAGCCACTTTAATGGATCACTTGCTTTTTCCCCACTATTTCTGCAAGCACTCTTCAGGCTGCGTAAATGGAAGAGTTTAAATTAAGATGGTTTTCCAAGACTAGATGGGCTAGGGTGACACCATGATTTCAACCTAAAGCTTAAAACCATCATTATGTCCTTTGATAGTAATAATTCACGTTCTGCCTGCCAAAAGTATACACATACCTTACACATATACATATAGACATACATATATATATATAAACACTCACCTTAGTCACACCACCACAGAATTTAAAAGCTGGATTATCAATTATTGCTTTGTGTCTGATTCAGATTGTAAATATCTCAATTAAGCAGGGAAAAAATTCTCATAGTTTAAAAGTATGATACATGCTATATAGAGGACTCGCATCATTGTAGGACCAAAATTTTTTAATTAAAATTAAATTAAATTTAAAAAATAATTAATTAATTTAATTAAAACTAAATTAAAGTTTTTCATTTGATTATGGGTATTTCATCATTAATTCCTTTTGTACTTCAAAAAATTGTCTGATACATGATTTTTTGTGTGTTTCAATTAGAATAACTTGTGATTCTTGATTTTACAAAGAATAACTCAATAGTATTTTTCTGGTCATGAATTTAAAAATAGAATATTAACAACATAACTGAACAAATGTCATTGATATTCAGAATACCTAGAGATCAGAAAAATGTAGAACAATGAAACTAAATATTTGACAGCTAGTAAGAAGACATATAAGAAAATGGCAGTATAATTCATCCTTATTCAAGGCACTTTTCTGACAAAATGCTATTGTCTTACATATGTGATACAGGGTACTAAGTCAAAATATCTTTTCCTGTAAACTGTGTCAATACAACCTTACTCAATTGCATTCACTCCCACAAGGGAAGATAGCATCCAAATGCCACAAAGGACAATACCGTACAACAATAGAATGTAACTATCATTCTACTTTACACATAGTTCAAAAATTGAGAACCAGAGGACCTCACACTCTTTTTGTTAGTAGTATTAATGTTATTGCAGTTCCACACCTAAGAATCCTTGAGAAGTAAAGTATAAAATATATCTTCTCAAGATTTTACATGCCCCTAGCTTCTTCAGCCCATCTCAAAATAATAGAAAGCAGAAAAATACAATTTAAAAAGGAAGCAAAACTTTTTCCCCGCAATTAGGAAGTTTTTCCCTCTGCTCCATCATGTCAAGCTTTCAGGAAGTATGATCCATAGCATGCAATAGAATAAGGAGCCAGAAAATATCTTAAATGTGCAACCATATTCCTTCTTGTCTGGAATTAATTTGGAATATGAAATCCACCTTAATATCATGTCAGATAAGGAAAATCTGTTCTGCTCTGGGTCTTCTCCAGTTATTGTTTGCATTTCAACCCCACTCATTTCAATATGACGGGAACAAGGAACACCCAGCCTAATGACAAGTTAACAAATTTTATGTCCTCTGTTTTACTTGGTAGAGAAATAGTGAACTCTTGTTTTAAACTCTACAGACTTGTAGAAGACTTCCCTTGACACAACAAATAATCCACTAAGCAGATCTCTGGTGGAGAGACACAACACAGTTTTCATTCTGTAATAGATTGCACAGTTCAGGATTCACAGAATTCACAGGGTGGTTGAGGGTGGAGGTTGAATGGGCAATTGCAGTTGGTCTGAGTCCTTAGTTACTTTATTTTTGTGCAGACTGATTTTACAAAGAAAAAAAAAAAAAAAGCAGTAGTTGTCAGTCCACAACATTTGTATTATTTTAATTTATCAATTGCTCAGCAGGTCTATTGTTACTCATCTCGCTAGATTGTATGTTACAAACTATTGGAAACAATTACAAAGACTAACCCTGCAAAACAGAAGAAAACACCTGCACTGCTTTGAAAGTACTGATGTTAATAAGATTTGTTTACTTGCACTACAAAAACCATAATAAATCAAAATGTAAATATACTGTAAACATGCGTGGATCACTAATTTTTGATAATTAAACAAGACACCTTTATATATGAATGTATTTCAGAAGAGTTTGCAAATGAGACTTTAATGATGAAGGTTGATTATTATCTTTTCTTTGCTGAAGTTAAAGTAACCCTAAAACTCAGACTCCCCTAAAAAAAATGAGGTACAGTAGGTTCATAACTGCTATTTCTGGGGGTGGAACCAAAAAGGCTGACAAAACTGGCACGGGAAAATAAAAGCAAGTTTTTAAAGCTGTATGGAAAGAGTGTTTACATTCTTCATGCTTAGACCATCTGAACCAAGGGTCTTTCTCTGTCCTGACTAGAGGAGGTGGAAAGAGTAACAGATTCTGAATAAATATTATAGTCTCCTGTATGCCACGATAATAACGGCCAATAATGCACCATGAGCCTAAGAAAACTGGTTTTCATACTTGTTCCAAATGGAAGATGCTGTTTTGGAAGAAGAAACTGAGTCGATTTCCCAGTGAATTTTCAAGAAATCTCCCCTCTCTAATACAGGCATTTCAGTGTTTGCATCATGCTATCCCCACTTTTGCTGGCAGATGCATGGAGAAAAGAAAAAAAGACATTCCTTGTAATATTAAAAATTATTTGTGACTTGTGAGTCTCACAACAGTATTCCCATGGCTGCTTTTAGCTGGCAAGAGTGATCTCTTAAACACCCTCTTTCTTCAGTGGAGAGGGAGAGATAAAGAGAGTGACTAAAATTTTTAAAAATTAGGCTCCAACTCTGAATTTCTCTCTAAAAGAAGCTCTTCCTCCATTAATCATAAAAGACTCTAGGGACTGTCCATGCTTTTGCAGACCCTGTCTGTGCCGATTTTTGAAATGCACCAAAGAGCTTGGGAAATTAGACATTTATTCAAACAACAAGGAAGCCTCTTGAGGATAATTCTCCCAAAGCATTTAAGGGCATTAGGAACACAAATCAAGCTGTTGGTAAGTATTGTGGAAAGTCTTCCTTTTTTATTATGAATATTTAATTCTTGAAAGAGGTGATACCAAAGTGACAGGATTCTGAGGAGTCCTCTTTGGAATTTCCAGGATTACTGAATGGATTAGAAAGTGAAGCAAATTTCCAGGAAAAAATAACTGATCAAATAAACAAATATGTGAACACTACCTATAAAAATACCACTGCTTTCCCAGAAGGAAAATCTTTAGATTGACTGCTTGTGACACTTCCATAAGAATACTTATATAGTGATGAGTGCATTTTGACAAGTGGTTTTGCTTGCCAGTCCAGGCTCTTGACCTGCCATCTTCTCACTCATTGGTACTAAGATAAAATACTCAAATCTTCCATAAGAATTAGATCTTCCACTGCAAGCCAGCAAACTAAAACTGCCCCTCCTAATTCCAGCGAAGGTAGAAAGGGAACACCCAATATGAATAAATAAATAAATATATAAATATGTGTGTACATATATATATATATAATTTTGTGCCTTGCTCAGTAGATATTTTTCTATCATTGAAGTAAAAAAAAAAAATCTATCACTGAAGTACCCATAGCATGACTATGGATAATCTACAAGCAGATGTAGCTGTCCGCACAGAGCTAGCTTTATGAGCCACATCAATCTTCTAAATGTACAAAATATTGGGAGGGTCAGAGAGCAGGCTTACTGTACAAATATACTTCACATCAGGAAAAGATCAAATATAGATGTAATATAAACTGCAAGCATCTGTGCTTTACAGACATTTAGGGATAACTTTTAAAAAAGTCAGGATAAGATAAGCATTAAAAAGAGCTGGAATCCTCTCCTATTAGCATTCCTAGCAGCATTCCCAGCTCCAAGAATGCTCACACTCCTCATGCTGCAAAACTGGGAGGACTGCAGTTTATTTTTCAACAAAGAATCCTAAAAATTGGTGCTGAATAAGTCCTCCTAGGGCTACACTAATTCGCATGACTGTGAGCAAATTAGGTGAAAATTGCAGTGAATGTGGGGCAATCATCTGAGCTGGTTATGTTTTGAAAATAGTTTGGTGGAAGAAAAAGAGAAGCTGTGAAGAAGAATCCTTTGTTTAAGGGAACACTGTGTTAAGACTGCTTCTGAAATTGTTAGCAGCTTTGGATGGCCTATTTTGCTATTTGTCTGAAGAAAAGGCTTGGCTATAATAATAAGGTATTGACAATGTCAAAATAGCCAAATTGTTTGTAAAGAATCAAATAGATCTGGAGATGCTGAGCTTTTACTGTAACTCCACAAGGGCAAATTGCAGTCCATGAGCTTGTTTAGGCAAAAGAATATACTGGGTTCTAGGAAACATAACAAATATAAAAGGAAAAAAAAAAAAGAGGAGAGGAGAGAATTCCTGCAGG